>PVKV010017675.1:0-47016 GCA_004027835.1 Alouatta palliata | reverse complement strand
TTCTGGATATCAGCCCTTTGTCAGATGGGTAGACTGCAAAAATTTTTTCCCATTCTGTTGGTTGCCGATTCACTCTAATGACTGTTTCTTTTGCTGTGCAGAAGCTGTGGAGTTTGATTAGGTCCCATTTGTCTATTTTGGCTTTTGTTGCCAATGCTTTTGGTGTTTTGGTCATGAAGTCCTTGCCTACGCCTATGTTATAGCTCTTTTTATTTAAAAAAATTATTTTTAGAGACAGTCTCATTCTGTTGTCCAGGTTAGAGTGCAATGGCACAATCATAGCTCACTGTATGTACCCTTGAACTCCTGGGCTTAAGCATCCTCCTTCCTTAACCTTTGGAGTAGCTGGGCCACATTACAGGCTCATGCCCCCATGCCCAGCTAA
The DNA here is from genome assembly GCA_004027835.1 of Alouatta palliata. Classification (NCBI taxonomy): domain Eukaryota; kingdom Metazoa; phylum Chordata; class Mammalia; order Primates; family Atelidae; genus Alouatta; species Alouatta palliata. Next base: position 46,631 of record PVKV010017675.1, on the reverse strand, counting down.
TTATTTTATTTTTGTAGAGACAGTCTTGCTGTGTTGCCCTGGCTGATCTTGAACTCCTGATTTCAAGCAATCCTCCCACCTTGGCCTCCCAAAATGCTGGAGTCACAGGCTCACCCACCAGGCACAGCCTATTACAGCTCTTTGATTGACCTTTCTTTTTAGATGAGTTTATATGTACTTCATTTTATCCATGGGTTTAAGATAAGTGTTTTTGCCTCTTTTGAGCTCTCTAAGCAGTGCCCAAGACAAGATAGCCCCTGCTGAGCAGGAAGGCTAAATATTTCTCCCCTCTTGTTTCCCTACATGTGTTTTAGGGAAGAGATGGAAAAGAATTGGAATTGACAACTGGGGGTAAGAAAATTCAGCCAGGCACGGTTTACACTGGAATTACATGACTCCCACTGGTAATCCCCGCACTTTAAGAGACTGAGGCGGGTACATTGCTTGAACTCAGAGGAGTTCAAGACCAGCCGGGGCAACATGGTGAAACCCCAACTCTATTAAAAATAATAATAATAAACAAATAAGAAAATTAGTCCCTGCAAAATCTGGGGAGAAAATGGTTTCTGGGCCAGGCGCAGTGGCTCACGCCTGTAATCCCAGCACTTTGGGAGGCTGAGGTGGGTGGATCACCTGAGGTCAGGAGTTTGAGACCAGCCTGACTAAGAGGGTGAAACCCCATCTCTACTAAAAATACAAAACTTATCTGGGCATGGTGGCAGGTGCCTGTAGTCCCAGCTACTCAGGAGACTGAGACAGAAATATTGCTTGAACCCGGGAGACGGAGGTTGCAGTGAGCCAAGATCGTGCCACTGCACTCCAGTGTGGGCGACAGAGCGAGACTGTCTCAAAAGAAAAAAAAGAAAATGGTTTCTGATTGAGGCACCTGGGAGAAAGCACTCTTTGGAGAAAGAAAACTTGAGTCTTAAATTTCTGGGTTACTTTTCCTTATGCCAGGATAGTTGCTGTAAGGTGAGCTAAGCCTTGATCTTGGTAACAGGATTGACATGGACAGTTTTGATTTGACCCACATGCCTGTTGCCCAAGGCACTGAGCCAGCAGCATCAGCTATGTTTTAATGAAATTGAAATCCCAGGACCTGCCACTATGGCTCCTAGGAGAACTCAGCTCCACTAGCTTGGAAATTACACATTGGAGGGATGAGAGCCCATGAGTGGGAGATAGAGTGTGCTCAGTGTCAGTCTTTTTGTTTCTTCCTTGTTCCATACACTTGAATAGGGATATGGTATTAGCCTTTTTAAACAGGTCCCTAATCTCATCTCATTAATTCACAGTTGGACAGCCATACTAGGGTCTCTTCCATAAACCATAAGATTTTATTCACCAAAGCTCTAGAGACGAGGTGCTCAGATCTCTGTAGCATCCCTCGTTTTCTCAATTGCTTCTCTACAAACTTCTTACTTGTAGAGTTTCTAATGCTCAGGCTGGAAGACTTTTTAGGGGGTGTTTTTGGCTTTTGTCTCCTAGGGTTATGTCTAATCACTCTTGGGGCATCCTGTCCTAGGACTTGTGTACCTAAGGATAGAGGAGAGTATTTCTGGGAAGAGAGTTGTCATGATACTATTTTATTATATCATCCTTGAAATGGTATTATATCTTCTACCCTTATTTCCTGCTCATGGCCTGGCACACAGCTTGGAATGTAGTGTTGCCTACCACAGTCTGAATAAATAACACTACACTTTTCAGAGTCTCTGTTTATAAAATGAGGATACTAAGTCATGACTGTCTCAGAGTAGCTGGGGGGCTTCAGTTGGAAAATGTGTTGGTGCATTATGTCAAGCGCTATTCTGTAAGCATAAGAAATTGCCAGTAGCTCCCAGAAAAAAGAAATTCTCCTCCTTTGAGAATAAAGAAAGAAATTACCAGTATTGCAATTACATCATATATTGTAGGCCACTTCTTAAAGGCCTGTTGTTTCTCAAATATCTCAGACTTATCCTTGAAAATGTGATCTTCTCTAAAAACCTGCTCTTCCTTCTGTATTTGCCATTTCAGTAAATGATACCTCCATATGCCCAGTCACTCAGACTGGAAACCTGAAGAGCATTCTCGATACCTTCCTTCATTCTGTAATTAGACAGTCTCCAAGTTCTATTATTTCCACTTCCAAATTGCATCTTGAATCAGCTCATTTCTTCCAGCTCCATGGCCAACGCCCTGGTCCAAGATTCCATAATTTTTTTCCAGGGCACTGCTGTAGCCTCCTGACCTCCCCACTTCTGTTTTTGCTTCCCTTCCATCCAGTCTGCATAGCAGCCAGAGGTGACCTTTATATAAACATGATTTGGAGGATGACACTTCCCTACTTATAATCTCTTAATGTCTTCTGCTGCCCTCAAAGTTCAAACTTCTCATGGCCAACAAGGCCCTGCATGATATACCTCTGCCTCCCAACCTCCTGTCTATTTTTTTTTCTCATGACATGCAGCCTCAGGACCGTCTAAAGGGTCCTTCTCTTTTCCTGGAATGCTCTGCCCTGCAACCTCCCTCTTTGTCTGACTAATGCATAATTCTCAAGGTGTTAATTTAAGCCTAATTTCTTCAGAGGAGCCTTCTCTGACCATTACCACCCCTTTCTTAATTAAGTTACCTCTGTTTAAGTTTTATATATATATATATATATATATATATATATATATTTTTTTTTTTTTTTTTTTTTTTTTTTTTTTTTTTTTTTTTTGAGATGGATTCTCGCTCTGTTGCCCAGGCTGGAGTGCAGTGGAGTGATATCAGCTCACTGCAACCTCTGTCTTCCAGATTCAAGCAATTCTGCCTCAGCCTCCCAAGTACCTGGGGTTACAGCCACATGCCACCACCTCCGGCTAATTTTTGTATTTTTAATAGAGATGGGGTAGTTGTTAGCTTAAGCCTAATTTCTTCATTTCAGAGAAGCCTTCTCTGACCATTACCACCCCTTTCTTAATTAGGTTACCTCTGTTTATGTTTTCTATTCTTTGTTGTTGTTGTTGCTGAAACGGATTCTCGCTCTGTCACCCAGGCTAGAGTACAGTGATGTGATCTTGGCTCACAACCTCAGCCTCCCAGGCAATCAGTTCTCCTGCCTCAGCCTCCCAACTAGCTGGGGTTATAGATGTTCACCACCATGCCTGGCTAATTTTTGTATTTTTAGTGCCCGACTAATTTTTGTCTTTTTAGTAGGGATAGGTTTTGCTATGTTGGCCAGGCTGATCTTGAACTGCTGACCTCAAGTGATTCACCTGCCTCGGGTTCCCAAAATACTGGGATTACAGGCGTGAACCACTGCATCCAGCCTTAAGTTTCCTACTCTTTTGGGTCTGTTATCATGATGTGGTACCTTAATGTTTGTTGAGGCTTTGCCTTCATGTCTGTTTTGTTGAAAAATGTATGCTTTGGGTAGGACTATGCCTGGCACATAAAATCATTCAATAGATATTTTGAGCAATGAGTGACGAGAGGCCTGGAAGAACTAATGGTGAAAAGCATGGAGCTGAATGTATACAGAGGAGCTGTATACAGTTCTGTAGTACAGAATAGAGGTGGAGAGCTTTGGTCCTTGCTCTTTCTGCAGCTTATAGGCATCATGACTTTGGGTAAGTCATTCCCTCTTAACTTTTTTCCTTGACTGGAAAATGAGGCTTATGTGAAATGACTTGGTTTAGCTCATAGGGTATGTTTAGGATCAAAGGTACAAATTAATGTGAAGTGATTGTGCATATTTAAGAGGCTGTACTAAGGCAGGCTAACCCACTGCTGAGGAATGGGTAGAGGTGATGCCTCATTATGCTCTGGTTGAGTGGGAAGGAGAAGCCAAACCCCAACAAAGCTCCATAGTCCACCAGTGGTGGCTAGCTATATGACAAGACTTATAGCAGTAGAAATGGAGGCCTGTGTGTATGCCTGGACTCTTGTAGTGAACCGGGGAGACAGATGAGGCTGGTGTATGGCTGGTGTCACCTCAGATTTTACCTTTTGAGATCAAGGTGCCTGGTTTCTGTCCCCAGTAGTTGTATCGTCTTGGTCTGTACCATCCACGTCCTTCCCATCCCCTCTTTCTGTCCTCTCTCCTCTCACCTTAAAGGTTTTTCATTTTCAGGTTATTGATTTAGTTCTTCCCTATGGTGGGATTCATAATGGGAAAAGGGGATTTGAAGTAGCTACAGCCTAAGGGTGATGGGAAGGAGTTGTGGGGCTGGACACCTGAGTTCCTTCCCTTCATTTTAGAGAGAACCATAGTCTGTGATATTCTGATGGCTGGGCTAGAGGTAGGGGTGAAGAAGGCAGCTCCCAGTGCCAGGCTAGAGAATTACTGCCTAGTCCAAGGGGTAGAAAGTGGTGGGGCAGGGTTGGGAGTGAGCCATGGTTTGAGTTTTTCGGCCCCCATCTCTTTCTCAGAGGCTGAAGGAAGGAAAAAAGCTGACTGCCCACCCCTCTGTTTGTTTGTCTTGTCTAATTTAACTTACGTTATTTATCAAAAAGACAGGTTATTTGGAAAACCAGATAGACCTAGGCAAAAATCATCTGAGTTTTCCAAACATGAAAAATTAGGTTCTGTGGGCCCGGGAGGGAAGGCGTGTGTGTGTGTGTGTGTGTGTGTGTGTGTGTGTGTGTCGCTGGAGCGGGGACGAGGTTCAGTGAATGTCTCTGTAGTTAGACCCCGATATTGTTCCATGACATCCAGGCATACTCCTTCCTTCATTTTCCTTCAAGTTCTTTTATGATTAGAATCTAAATGAGAAAACTAAAATCTTCATGTTGGTTGCTGGATGTTTTAATTGACCAAGGATGAGAATCCATCAGGGCTATAGAAGAACAGCAGCTGACAGTTTTTTCTCTCTTTCCAGCCCTCAGTCTCTTACACAGAGTGGACAGATTAGTGAGAGGTGCAGGGTCCTGAGAGTTTTCTGAAGCAGAAACCTTTACCTCTTATCCCTTCAATGTTATTGTCCCAAAACAGTTGCAGCAAATATGGAGCTTAGACATTAGAGAAGAACTTACCATCTCAACTTTCTGGTGATCAGATGGCTAAAAGAACACTGAGGATTCAGGGTTCTATCTCCGTCTCATCCAGGGAAGAAGCTAGCCGAGCTGCCTTCTGGACAGCGGTGGCTTGCTCTGTAGCTACAACAAGGAATTTGTAAAGTTTGTGATTTTGGGCCAGGCATGGTGGCACACGCCTGTAATCCCAGCACTTTGGGAGGCTGAGGTGGGAGGATTGCTTGAACTCAGGGGTTTGAGACCAGCTTAGCAAAATGTCAAAACTCTGTCTCTACAAAAACTACAAGAATTAGCTGTGCATGGTGGTATGTGCCTGTAGTCCCAACTACTTGGGAGGCTGAGGAAGGAGATTCACTTGAGCCCAGAGGTTTTGGCTCCAGTGGGCCAAAATTGCAGCATTGCACTCCAGCCTGGGCGATAGAGTGAGACTGTCTCAAAAGAAAAAAGAAAAAAAAAAAAAAAAAGCTTGTGGTTTTGTTACCTTGGGTAGCAACATTTTAAGGAAGGAGTTAAAGCAGGAAGCTATTGAGGCACAACTCTTGGCTGCCATAGAGGAGATGTTCTGGCTGAAAGCAGAAAGCAAGCCATCCCATTCATACACATATGCACACACACGGAAGACAACCAAGACCCTTCCTGGCCTGAGAAATCTTTGGCGGCCGCAATAGCACTTGTCCCATTGTGAGTGGCATTTTTTCAAAGTGTCATTGGACTGTGAAAGCTACTTAATAACTTGATCTCATCTGAATAATCTGAGTTAATACTCGCTTCACAGTTGTGAGGATTAAATAAAAAAAAAATTTGTAAAGTGTCTGCCTCAAGGCCTGGCACACAGTAAATCTCAACAAATGCTTGCTGAATGAATGAATCCATGAATCTGAGCATTAATGCTCTCCTCACCGTTTCCAAGGATCAGTGCATAACAGCCCCAGTAACTAAGACTTGTAGACTGTCCCAACTAAGCCTGCAGCCTGAGGCATGATCCAAACCTGCTATTCATTTAACACATATTTGATGAGTTATGGTGTGGAGGCTGGACCCTTCCATGAAGGCCTTGTTGGCCCAGTTGCTGGAAGCAGTATTCAGACAGCCTTCCAATGTGGGAATTGCCTCAGCTGCAGAGAACACCTTGCCCGAGGTCAAGGATAGCCCACATCCAATAGCAACAGGTGTATAAAGGCCCGGCCTTCTCGGCTCATTTCGGGTCAACTCTGAAGGGCCATTCTAGCTTCAGAGCTCCCGTGGGGTTGGCTGAGGCTGTCACAGGCTTGTATTGTAGTTCAGCTTCTTCCTCTGCCCACTCCTGCTCATTCTTATCCTTCCACAGCTGTTGATCCTAAAGGAGGTTCTTAATAAACATCCTGCACACTAAACAGTCTCAGAATTGGCTTCCTGGGAAACCCAAGCTGTGAATGTGCCAGTCCTGGTGGCCAAGCCTTTAGAACAACAAAAACAGAGACTCCTTTGCGATGGAGTTCCAGCGTTGGAGGTGTGGATACTGTCTCTTTATGCCCACCAGAGGGCAGCAGCATCCTAGCCACCTGCCCTCCTGAGGCTCCGGGAGTGGGCTTGAAGCCTCTTCCCAGGCTACTTCATGCCCCACACCAGTATTGGGCAGGATCACCTCCCTTAGGGTGTCCACCCTCCTGACGAAAACAACAAAACTTTCTTAAACTGTCCAGGCCTTAGTTATGTTAGTTTCAAGCGCCAGCACCACCAGCACTGAAGGCCAATCAGTCTTCCTACGGCCCCTTCCTCCCCTGCTCCCCAGCCGGTAACCACCATGACTGGGATCTCCCACTTCTCACACTTACCACCCACAATAGATTTGTTTTCTGTGTGACAAGGTAATTACGAGCTTGGGGCCAGTAGGCCCAGGGGCCAGTCTGAGGATAGTCACTTCATTCTGGCTCTCCCTGTTGGGCTAACGGTATTGATTTTTAGTTGTATTTATTATGATGATGATGTGTGTGTGTGATCTGGCCCTGGTGACATGACATATGGAGGCAAGAGGGCGAGAGCAGATTTCCTCTTGTCACAATTTGACTTCTTGAAACCCCCCACCCAGCATTGTTTATCTACAGGTTTTAACATCTTTGCTTATCTGTCTTCATTCTGTCCACTCATCCCCAAAGATTTCCAAGAGATTCACTGGAGCCAGATAGATACGGCTACAGGAGGGAGGAAAGCGTCTGGGAAGACGAATGAGGACAGCAAGTGCACTACCTTTTGCTAGCAGCTATTAACTCATCCAGCAAAGATTTACTACATTCCCATCACATGCCAGTTACTTCTAGGCTAAGTTCCCCAACTCCTTGCTGGGGGCCATCCTGAGACAGACTTTGCTATGTGCCTCCTTTTTTTCTGGCAGGGGGCTTGGGGGGCGCTGCATCTGTTTCTGTGGCTGTGAAATGGGTGTGAGGAAAACCTGACCAGGAAGTTTCAGAGAGAGTGAGATTGAGATTGGGTGCAACTAATTCACGAATGATGCTTGCCTGAACTTCAGGCTGCTTAAGGCCTCCCGTAATGTAGTCTACTTCCTTACGGGGAGGAGGAAGGGCAAGCTTGAGGTAAAACATTGCAAGTGGAAGGGGCACTCAGAACTGCAATGATTGCCATGGGAATTAGCTGAGGCTGAGGGCGATTTGTGGGGCCACGTTTCCCCAGCCTGTCTTCTCTGTGCGAGCCAGGAGAATGAATAAATCATTGTTCAGGGGTGGGATGCAGCTGCCGAGCTCCTCCCCTCGGCACATGCCCCAACTCCAGCTCGTCCATTGAGAGCTGCTGGCGCAGAGCGGTTTATACACCCAGCTCCCCAAATCCTATTGAGGCCTCCCCCTCTGCACGAGCCACCGGCTCCAATCCCATTCAGCCTGGCCTTTTGTGCTGGGGGTTAAGTGGTTACATGTAGGGGGCACCCAGAAAGGAACTGTCAGGCTTTCAAAGGCTGTGTTGATACAGTGCCCTCCTACTGATGAATGGGGTAGGTGGAGGAGAAGTGGGCGGCCGGAGGGTGGGGTGGGGGAGAGGGCTTGGGGATTATGGAGCCCACAGAGGCAGCTGCTAGGAAGGGGGTGGAACAGGCATCCCCATCTCTCATTCCTCCTTCAGCTTCTCTGTCTAGCTTATTCCCTCTGTTGTGGGCACTGGATGATCAAGAGCCTTGGGACCTTGGATTTGGCTTTTCTGGTCTCCTGGTGACCGCCTGAGTGCACTGGAGAGAAAAAGTTTATATTACCTTTCATTCTTCCAGCATCTCCGAAAATACCCATTTCTCCCTTTTCCCATGGAAGGGGTGGGTGAGAAGGGGAACAGGGTGGGGGACAGGGGGAGGATTCATTTCCTAGGTTCACCTGGTGCAGTGGATTTGCAGCTGTGCCCTGCTGAACTGTAAAAACTTCCCTGAGGTTCCCTCAGAGCCCTTAGGTGGAAGGGTTAGGGGAAGAGAGATCTTGAACTGGGTATATTGGAAAGATTTTGTGGAGGGGAAAAAAATTAATTCAAGGCTCTAAAAATGCTTTAAAACTTCTAATTTAATGTACCTCCTTGTCATTTTACAGCTGGGAAAACAGCCAAAATGGAGGATAGGTGAATGGGCATATTTTACCTAAGGTAATCACATAGTAATTTCTTGGTAGACTAGAGAGGCACTTTACCTTTAAGAAGCAGTAGAGAAATAGATGAACAAAACAACTAGGTCACCAGCTTCCTAGGCCTTCCTTTTCCAAGATGAACCAATTCTGGGGAATAATTTTCATTCTAATCTGCCTTAAAGGCTCTCTGGCGTGTCAAAGGTCCTCTGGGGCTGTGCCTGGTCTTGGGAGCCCAAGTAACAACGTTCACCACTATAATGTTATTGAACAATGTTCAAGGCATGTTATCTTATTTAGCCCAAAAAGGTTAAAATGATTTGATTTGCCTAAGTTTCCAAAGCCACGTGGGGAAGTTGACAGATGATGTGGGCTTAGGAAGAGAGAAGAAAACAGGTTAGCAGAGCAGTTTGTAATCCAGGATTGTGCTTTTGTTCTGATGTGGAACCTTTGAGGGCTTCCTCAATTATTTCTCTGCTGCCCCCAGGATGGACCCCAAGCTCCTCGGGATGGTAGTCAAGACCTTTCACAACTGGGCCACCTTTATCTTCTAGCCTCACCTTACCTCCATTATCCACTGAGCTCCAGCCACACTGGCCTATGGGGTGTTTCCTGAACTCACTCTGAAAATGCAGTCTCCCATGCCTTCTCTTGCTTTCTCTTGGTGAATTCCTTTTCATCCCTCAAGGCCTGGCTCAAATATCACTGTGCTGGCTGGGTGCAGTGGCTCATACCTGTAATTCCAGTATGTTGGGAGGCCAGGGTGGGAGGATCCCTTTAGGCCAGGAGTTTGATACGAGCCTGGACAACATAGCAAGAAGACTCCATCTCTCTCTCTTTTTTTTTTTTTTTGAGACAGTCTTGCTCTGTCGCCCAGGCTGGAGTACAATGGCACAATCTCAGCTCACTGCAACCTCCAACTCCCGGTTCACGTGATTCTCCTGCCTCAGCCTCAAGAGTAGCTGGGACTACAGGCGCGTGCCACCGTGCCAACTATTTTTTTGTATTTTTAGTAGAGACGGGGTTTCACTCTGTTAGCCAGGATGGTCTCGATCTCCTGACCTCACGATCCACCAGCCTCAGCCTCCCAAAGTGCTGGGATTACAGGCGTGAGCCACCGTGCCTGGCCAACTCCCATCTCTTAAAAAAAAATAATAACCTCTGTAAAGGCTTTCCTTACCCTTCTTGGGGCTCACTAGTTTTACCTCCTGGCTCTGTTGCGGGGCCCATTACATTGTTATAGCCCACTCTTGTATTTTTTTTTTTTTTTTGGAAACAGGTTTTGGCTCTGTCATCCAGGCTGGAGTGCAATGGTGTGATCTCGGCTCACTGCAGACTCTGCCTCCCAGGTTCAAGCAATTCTTGTGCCTCAGTCTCCCAAGTAGCTGGGATTATAGGGGTGTACCACGATGCCCTGCTAATTTTTGTATTTTTAGTAGAGATGGGGTTTCACCACATTGATCAGGCTGGTCTCGAACTCCTAGCCTCAAGTGATCTGCCTGCCTTGGCCTCCCAAAGTGCTGGGATTACATGCGTGAGCCACCACACCAGGCCTTCTGTTTCCCTTTCTAAACAAGGAGCTCCCCAAGACCACGACCAGTTCTGATTCTGTTCTGAATTCCCAACACAGTACCTGACACAAAGTAAGGACTCTGTAACTGTATGATACATATAAATGAATGGATGGGAAGGGACAAGGTCTTTGAAGCTGAAACACCTTGATCCTACCCACCCCTTTCTTCCTGAGAATACTGACATTGAGAATCATCCACCTGTGAATAACCCTTATGCCTGTCCTGTTTCCTGGATGAGAAATTCCTCTCATCTTCCCTGGTTTCTCACCAGGGAAGTGAAATTCCCTCACCTTCCTGGCTAGTCACTGCTAGCCTCTCTTGGCTCTAACATCTGTCTGCTTGCCAAGAGGCTTACCCACTGTCCATAGTTGGGTCTTGATGGCATGGCCTCCTGCAGAGCCCTGTTCAGGGTGATACTGGCCATCTCTGGAGATTTCTGTGGCCCTGCCACTTAAGTCTCTGGCATATATGTGGGTAGGTGAACACAGCCACAGACACCCTTTCACTTGGGGTGAATAATTCTCTGGTGTCTTGACGGGAAAAGCCTCTGATGATTGAAAAACAGGCATCTCTACAGCTGCTTTTTTGTCTTCCTGCAGACATGGACATCCCTGCCTTGCTGGGGATTTTTGTTTTTCAGGCTTTAAACTCTGAAGATTATGGAGTGGCCAGGACTGCTGTGTGAGCACTGACTGTATTAATTATACAGTGCTAGAATATTCCATACAACATTGCCCTTGATTAAGCAAAGAGGCTACAGGCTAGGTGCAGTGGCTTATGCCTGTAATCCCAGCACTTTGGGAGGCCAAGGCAGGCGGATCACTTGAAGCCAGGAATTCGAGACCAGCCCGGGCAACATGGTGAAACCCTCTATTAAAAATACAAAAATTAGCCAGGTGCAATGGCACACACCTGTAGTCCCAGCTACTCAGGAGGCTGAGGCATGAGAATCGCTTGATCCTGGGAGGTGGATATCGCAGTGAGTAGAGATTGCACCACTGCAATCCAGCCTGGTTGACAGAGTAAGACTCTGTCTCAGAAAAAAAATGAAAGAAAGGAGGCTACAATCTGATGCACTTCAAATGAATTCACTTGGTTTAGCAGGTATTATATTATTTAGAAGTAACTAGCTTTAGGCCTGGTGTGGTGACTGTAATCTCAGTACTTTGGGAGGCTAAGGAGGGCAGATCACCTGAAGTCAGGAGTTTGAGAACAGCCTGGCCAACTTGGTGAAACACCATCTCTACTAAAAATACAAAAATTCGCCAAGTGTGGTGGTGGGCACCTATAATCCCAGCTACTCAGGAGGCTGAGGCAGGAGAATTGCTTAAACCTGGGAGCCGGAAGTTGCAGTGAGCTGAGACTATGCCGCTGCACTCCAGCCTGGGTGACAAAGAGAGACTCTATCTCAAAAAAAACAAAAAAAAAACAAATGAATAACTAGCTTTTTAGAACAATGGAATTGATGACTCAGCTATTCCAGGCTGGGGTGCTGCCCTGCAGAGCATGATATAGGCTTCATTTTTTTTAATTTTTTAGTTTTTTAAGACAGAGTCTCACTCTATCACCCAGGCTGGAGTGCAGTGGTGCGATCTCAGCTCAGTCCAAACTCTGTCTCCTGGGTTCAAGTGATTCTCCTGCTTCAGCCTCCTGAATAGTTGGGATTACAGATGTGAACCACCATGTCTGGCTAATTTTTGTATTTTTAGTAGAAATGGGGTTTCATCATGTTGGCCAGGCTGGTCTCAACTTCTCAGCCTCAAGTGATCTGCCCGCTTTGGCCTCCCGAAGTGCTGGGATTACAGGTGTAAGTCACCATGCCAGGCCCAATATAGGCTTTAAATCGATGTATATAATTCTTTGTCCTTTGTGGCCAGAATGCATAGGAAAAGATAGAAGAGGTTGTGGCACCTTATATGATTGCACCTAAGGACTAAGAGTTTACTTCCTGTCTCTGAGATTCTGGGTATTGCAGGTCAGAAGGTGATAGCATTGGCCAGGCACGGTGGCACAGGCCTGTAATCCCAGCACTTTGGGAAGCTGAGATGGGTGGATCACGAGGTCAGGAGTTTGAGACCAGCCTGGCCAATATGGTGAAACCCCCATCTCTACTAAAAATACAAAAATTAGCTGGGCGGGTGGCATGCACCTGTAGTCCCAGCTACTCTGGAGGCTGAGGCAAAAGAATCGCTTGAACCTGGGAGGCAGAGGTTGCAGTGAGCTGAGATCGCACCACTGCACTCCAGCCTGGATGACAGAGTGAGACACTGTCTCAAAAAAAAAAAAAAAAAAAAGAGTGAGAGAGAAAGAAGAAAGATCCGGCCTGGGACAGGACCCAGAGCCTGAGTAACAGTGAGACTCCGTCTCCAAAAAAAATTAAAAAAAAAAAGAACCAGGTCCCTTTCATAACATACACAGACAGATCACTCTCTCAGAAAAAAACAAAACAAAACAAAAAAGACCTTTAGATACTAACAGATCAGAGAAAATGGAGAGAAGAGACAGCACAGAAATAATAGAAGAACATTTATCAGAGGTAAAAGACATGAGTTTCTAGAATAAAAATTAGCTGGGCGTGATGGTGCATGCCTATAGCCCAAGCTGCTAAGGAGGCTGAGGCAGGAAAATCATGTGAACCTGGGAGGCGGAGGTTGCAGTGAGCCAAGACAGCGCCACTGCACTCCAGCCTGGGCAACAGAGGGAGACTCCATCTCAAAAAGAGAGTGAGGATTTGGGTCACCCCAGCTGAAGGCCAAGGGAACCTGCAGCGGATAAAGGAAGGGAGAAGCCTTAGGCCACAGGATCTGATATAGAAATGGGGCTGAGGTCTCCACTTGTATTTTCTTAGCTGGAGGAGTGTGCAAAGTCTGAATTACTTCTGCCTTCTTCTTATTTCTTTTTCCCTCTTAAAATAGTCATCATAATCATAAAAAATTCTTTTCTGTTTCCCCTGTTTTTGCATATAGGTGTGATTTAATTTGCCAGTTAGTCTCTAGGTTGCAGAATGGTGACTTGGAATCAAGTTGAAACTGGAAGAGGGTACCTCAAATATTAGGTTCAGCAATTACTCTGTTCTCTTTAATTGCAAACACAGTCTTCAACTTCAGATTTCCCCAGGATGCAAAAGAGCGAGGGCGATCAAGCTTCAGTAGTGTGGACCTCTGAGAAGAATCTACTGGAGTTTGGAACCCAGGACCCTTTCTTATCACGTTGTTTCTCCCTACCTGGGCAAAAGCACAGGTGCCTGCTGTGCAGGTGTCATGGATGGGCTCTGTGTCCTGGGAAGAGCCCCTGCCCCGGGTACAGGACATCAGCTCTGGGTCCTGTCCCAGGCCGGATCTTTCTTCTTTCTCTCACTTTTTTTTTTTTTTTTTTTTTTGAGACAGAGTCTCTCTGTCATCCAGGCTGGAGTGCAATGGTGCGATCTCGGCTCACTGCAACCCTCACCTCCCAGGTTCAAGTGATTCTCCTGCTTCAGCCTCCTGAGTAGTTGGGATTACAGGCGCCCGCCACCATGCCCAGTTAGCTTCTGTATTTTTAGTAGAGACGGGGCTTCACCATGTTGGCCAGGCTGGTCTCGAAATCCTGAGCTCAAGTGATCCGCCTGCCTCGGCCTCCCAAAGTGCTGGGATTTCAGGTGTGAGCCACCGTGCTCGGCCTCTTCTGTCTTCTCTTAAAAAATAGTTTTCACTAAGTGACTTTAGTCAAATAAGCACAAAAAAGAATATATAATTTCAAATTGTGATAAACGCTATGAAGGAAAGGAACCTGCCCTGACATAAAAGGGGGAACGAATGTGGTCTAGGGAGTCAGAGATTTCTCTGAGAAGAGATATGAAAAAGGAGTAAGTGGAGAGGGGGAAGAGCGGAAAGGGGCGTGCTGGAGGGTAGCTGCGGAGAGGGACCGTAGAGGACGAAGCTGGAGAGGCGGACAGAGGGCAGGAAGCGCAGAGCCCCGCGGCTGCTGCATTAGGGGTTGTCCCGGCAGTGGGGAAGCCGTTGAGGGGTTTAAAGCCGGAAGGTGGTGACTAATCAGATTTCACTTGAAAATGTCACGCAGTCTGCAGTGGGGCGAACTGATCGGAAGGGCCTAGCGAATGCAATAGGAGAGAGCACCGGACCTGGAAGGCCTGGGTCAAGGCGACCCTGCGCAGGGGCGAGGCGGTTCCGGCGCAGGGGCCTGGCGCGCAGCTCCGCGGAAAACAGAACCGGCCCACGTGGGCCCGGCCGCCACGCCCCGCCGCGCAGACGCCGCCTGACTCCGCAGTCCTGGCCTAGGGCTGGGCGCGCTGCCCGGGAGCACCGCACCCACGCCTGGACCGCGGAGACGCCCAGGCCGAGGAACCCCCAGCCCAGGGACTGGACATCACCGGGGCCGGGCGGAGCCAGAGCCAGACGCGCCGGAGCCGGCCCCTCTAGGCCGTGAGTCCGAATCTGGGGCCGCAAGGGGAGGGCTTGGGGCCCAGCCGCCTGACACTGGGAGTCACAGCTGCCTCTTCGGGGAGACTAGGGAAGGATGGGCTCTCTCTCCTGGGATGGTCGCCCACTTCCGCAAGGCCAGGAAAGGAGGGTGCCTCCTATTTGGGGGGAGACCTAGTCCTGGGGTGTCGGGGTTCCCATTTTACTATCTCTAAGAACCTTGTGATCCCGAGCACCACCTCCACCCCATCCCGGCTTCCATCTAAGTATAGGAAAAAAGAAAGCATTAGGGCGAGGGGAGATCTCTAGGCATCTTCCCACAAGCCTTGCTTAGAGGCTGATAACAAAGGAACTGTTCCCACACCCTTCTCCCCAGGACTTCTGCTCATTGCTGGAGGTGGGGAGGGTCCCTGCTACCTATGGAGCGCCTCCCAGTACCGGCTTCATTTACAGTATCCTTCCCCTTCGTGCTCGTCAATTATTCTAATCCTAGTGCTGTTTGGTCAGTAGAATCCCTTTGTCAATTCAAACCCTAATTTTGGTTAGAAGCTGGTTACCCGGGAGAGAAGAGTGGTGTCGTATGCCTTCCCTACTGGGCATCAGGATGGCGCAAGCTAGGGACAGGGACACAAGATAGTGGCCTTGTTCCAGGGGCATTGGGAGGGAAGGGGGCAGGCTCAGAAGAAAAGCTTGTCACTGGGGGAGGCCAGGCTCCCTGGAGCAGAGAGGGAACCTAACCCTGCTCTTCCAGCCCTGGGGAGTTGGCGGTAGCTTACTGAGTATGGAAATTCACTGCAGTCTCTTCTCTCATTCCTTCACTCAGCAAGTGCCTATATGCACAGACAGCCTGGTTCCCGGGAATATAATGGAGGACATATAGAGGAGGTCCAAACCAGATTACAAAGTGCTGTTACAAGATCATTACAACAAACCAAAAATGCCAGTTGAATAGACATTCGCTGATCGTCCATCATATATGCCAGGGACAGACACAAAGCTGGATAAGACAGTGTGTACCCAAGGCAATGGGGACCCAGAGGAAGACATACGTAACCATGCTTGTTTATGTAATACTGGGGCAGTATCAAGACAGCTTCATAGACATGGGGACATGGAGACATGGGGATATTACAGCTGAGTTTTGAAGTACAAAAAACGGCATTTGCTGGGTGAAGGGAGGAGCTTTGAGGGGAGAGGATATCGAAGGCCAGAGGAATAGTGTAAGAAGAACAATGTTGTATTTTGAGATCTCTGGGCGGTTTGCTATGATGGGAGGGGCAGAGTGGCAAGAGGCAGGTATGGAGGGGCGAACAGGGGCCAGATCAAACAGGGCCTTGTAGGCCACGTAGAGGTTTAGCGGGAGTTCCGAGAGGGCACTTGGAGCGGTGACAAGTCAAATTTACATTTTTAACTGAAGGCAGAGAGATCAGTGAAAAGGCTGTGGCAATAATCCAAGTCAGAAATGGCCTGGAAGAGGAATAATGGTCAGAATGTGATTATCAATGAGATGGGAGAAGGAAGGAAAGTGAGGAGCCCAGGATGCTCCCAGCCTTCCGGATGGAGAGCAGAGCCATCTTGCTGAGGATACTGAAGAAGGAGAGTTTGTTTGGTTACGTGGAATTTTTTGGTGGGGGGCAGGGGACGGAGTCTCACTCTCATGCAGGCTGGAGTTCAGTGGTGCAATCTCAGCTCACTGCAACCTGTGCCTCCTGGGTTCAAGCGATTCTCCTGCCTCAGCCTCCCAAGTAGCTGGGATTACAGGTACCTGCCACCACGCCTGGCTAATTTTTGTATTTTTGGTAGAAATGGGGTTTTGCCATGTTGGCCAGGCTGGTCTTGAACTCTTGACCTCAGGTGAGCCACCGCACTCAGACTGGTTAAAAAGAATTTGAGAAGCTTATGGTTGGTTGCAGGGTTGGATAGCAGTTAGATCTGGGCTGAAGACAGATCAGAGAGTCACCAGCATATGATGGTCCTTGAAGCCACAGCAGAGAATCAGGTCATCTGGAGAGAAATGCACAAAATGAGAAGACAGCCCGGCTCTGAGGGCTGAGGAAAAACCCTCTGCAGGAGGCAGAGAATGAACAGTAGACAGGGAGGATGAAAACCATGAAGGAAGTTGCTACCAGAGGCAAGAAAGGGCTTGATAGGGAGTGGCCAGGCTCTTGCTCGCAGCCTCGTCCCTGCAGCTAAGTTGCCCTGACTTCAGGCACCCCACCCTGTCCTACTGTGACTCAGTCTCCTGCTTTCCCTTTACAGACCAGATGTTCGCCGTCCAGCCAGGGCTAGCTGAGGGAGGGCAATTCCTGGGGGACCTGCCTCCTGGAGTATGTCAGCCCAAGCTCCAACCAGACAGCAACTCCAACTTCACGGCAAGTGCCAAGGATGCTAATGAGAATTGGCATGGGATGCCAGGCAGAGTGGAACCAGTCCTGATGAGGAGCTCCTCTGAGTCGTCCTCTGACAACCAGGCCTTACAGGGCCCTGGGTCCCCTGAGGAAGGGGTGCGCAGCCCCCCAGAGGGTGCAGAGATTCCCGGGGCTGAGACTGAGAAGATGCGTGGTGCTGGCACAGTCTGCTCCCCTCTGGAGGACAACGGCTATGCCAGCAGTTCCCTGAGCATCGACAGCACTAGCAGCAGTCCTGAGCCTGCCTGTGGGACTCCGAGAGGCCCTGGCCCTCCTGATCCCCTTCTGCCCTCAGTGGCCCAGGCTGTGCAGCACTTGCAAGCTCAGGAGCGCTACAAAGAGCAGGAGAAGGAAAAGCACCACGTGCACTTGGTGATGTTCCGTCGCCTGGCACTGCTGCAGTGGATCCGGGGCCTGCAGCATCAGTTGATTGATCAGCAGGCCCGACTGCAGGAGAGCTTCGACACCATCCTAGACAACCGGAAGGAGCTTATTCGCTGTCTCCAGCAGAGGGCAGCACCATCCGGGCCCCAGGACCAGGGCTAAGGGTGTGCCTCCACAAGTGTGCAAGGGTATGTGTGTATATTTGCAGGCATGTGTGAGGTTCTGCCCTAGTAAGTACATAATTATTTGCTGGCATGATTGCAGGTAGGCATGAGTGCGAACGTGCTGACATGTAGGCAAGTGTGTGTAGGCATGTGTGAATAAGCGTGTGTAAATGAGCTTAAGTGCTGTGTCCACATGTGTACACACAAGCTAACTTATCTGCAAAACGTGTGTAAGAGTGAACATGTGTGTGTAGTATGTAAGAAGAATGAGGATATCTGTATATGCGTGTGTACACAGGTACCCAGCAGTGTATGTGCACATGAGTGAGGATTTATATGCAGATTATGTGTGTGTATATGGGTGAGTTTGAGTGTGCAGGCTTGTGTTGGGTGTATGGGAGGGAGCCCTCGTGTGTGCAAGGGTGCATGGGTGGGGGCTCAGGCATGGGAGGTATAAGGAGAGAGCATGTGTGTTTGCAGGCAGACTCATGAGCAGGTGTGTGCAAATATACATCCAGCGGCAGCTGTGGAGTGTCCATCCACACTTTGTGTCCCTCGTGGCCTACCCCAGCCTTTCTTCTCCACTGGGTCCACTAGACAGAGGGCTAGCATGCTGTCATTTATCTGAGGGTTGTGGCTGACCCGTTCTCCTGGGATTTACAGGCCACCTCTCCTCTCCTTTTCCCTCCCTAAACCCAGACTTGCTGAGCTACGGCTATTTTCCCCGATGTTGGCTTTGCTGTAAGAGGTTTAGTGGCTGCTCTGGCCTGCCATGGCATTTTGGCTGCAATTTTGTCAGGCAGTGGGTGGAGAACTGGTGTCAGGAAAGGGAACTGGGAGTAGTGATGGAGATGATGGTGGCGTTGGGGACAGAGAAGGATATAGGGGACTGTCCCTCTTGAACTCTGCCTTTGGGCACATGTGAGATGGGGACAGGGGAGATGGTAATAGTGGAACCTTGTGAAGAAAAGGAGATTGGGAATTCTAAAATACTAGTTCCCAAAAAACCATCTCTCCATTGGGAAAGGAGCTATGGCAAACCCTGTTGATTTAAGCTTCTGATGAAAAGCGAGGTATGTGTATAAGTTTGCAAGTAACAGACAAGATGTTCCAAGGCTGACGAGGAAAATATCACTTCCCTGTCTGTGCTTCTATCTTGCTGTGCCTCTCCGGCTTTAGCAGCATTGGATGTTGAACTGGTTTGGTCCATTTCTCTGAAGTTGGACTGTCAAGATGAGCCAGTGGTTGGCTTTCTGGGACAGGAAGGGGACAGTGTCAACCTAAACCTCTGGAAATGCTTAGGATGCTGAGTTTTAACCCCTTCTTTCACTGCATGGCCCTTCAAACACGGATTGGCAGGCTCCGTGAGTTACAGAGTGGGTGAGTCTTAGAATCAACGAGTAAGGTAGCTGAGCTCTCTGCTTTGTTCCTGGGAGCCAAGAGAATGCAGGATCCTGGTGGGTGAGCAGTGATATGAAGAGGGGACACTGATGAGTGAATAGTGGCATGGAAGTCACTGATGCAGCCTCTGGCCCTCAGTCTCCCTATCGGCAAAGTGGGAGAGCTCTTCCTGTCTCTCTCTAAAGAGTTTTGTCCCTGATAGGTGGGTGGGCGAAAGGTCCAGGGAGCAGGGGTGAGGGGTGGGCCCTGAAGACTTTTTGTCTGTAGCTCTTGCATATCGAGTGTGTAAACCCAGCCTTTGGACCAACCCAGAATGAATAAACTGGGCAGAGAATTACATTTCTTGAGTATGTGTTTCTCTTCGACCTGTTGTCTGGTGGTCTCTTTTCCACACCATCTGAGCTCCCCTTTTCAGTAGGGTCCTGGACGAGGAGCTGGGGGGGTGGTTTTTGGGTAAGACACTGGAGAATGTAGACTGCTATGCCTGATGACCCGATGGGGGAGGGGAAGTCTCTTAGGGGCCTTCCAGTGTGACAGGGGAGACGGCCTCTACCCTGAGGGCCCCACTAGGATTGTGCCGTGTCACCTTTGGGTCTAAGTGAATTGTGAGGGACACATACCATACACAATTTCACATACTCAACTGTACCCTGGGCCGTGCACAGTGTAATCCCAGCACTTTTGGAGGCTCAGACAGGTGGATCACCTGAGGTTGGGAATTCAAGACCAGCCTGGCCAACACGGTGAAACCCCATCTCTACTAAAAATACAAAAATTAGCCAGGTGTGGTGGCAGGCACCTGTAATCCCAGCTACTCAGTAGGCTGAGACAGGAGAATCACTTGAACCCAGGAGGTGGAGGTTGCTGTGAGCAGAGATTGCGCCATTGCACTCCAGCCTGGGCAACAAGAGTGAAACTCTGTCTCAAAAAACAGAACAAAAAACTGTACCCTGGCATTATCACTTCCCTGAAGGGCACTCTGACTATGAAAGACTGAGTTCAGGTCCTTAGATGGTTTTGACACACATGTAGTTATAATATATATAGTCATCTTTGGTATTTGAGGGTATTGGTTCCAGGACCCCCAGGGATGTCAAAATTCACAAATCCGAAATACTGCATTTTTTTGAGAAAGAGTCTTGCTCTGTCACCCAGGCTGGAGTGTGGTGGCGCGATCTCAGCTCACTGCAGCCTTCGCCTCCCAGGTTCAAGAGATTCTCCTGCCTCAGCCTCCCGAGTAGCTGGGATTACAGGCATGCGCCACCGTGCCTGGCTATTTTTTGTGTTTTTAGTAGAGACGGAGTTTCACATATTGGCCAGGCTGGTCTTGAACTCCTGACCTCATGATCCACCTGCTCGGCCTCCCAAAGTGCTGGGATTGCACCCAGCCTGTATTTTCTTTTTATTTGATTTATTATTTTTGGAGACAGGATCTGGCTCTGTTGCCTAGGCTGGAGTGCAGTGGTATAATCTTGGCTCACTGCAACCTCTGTCTCCTGGGTTCAAGCAATTCTTGTGCCTCAGCCTTCCGAGTAGCTGGGATTACAGGTGCACACCACCGTGCCCAGCTAATATTTTTATATTTTTAATAGAGATGGGGTTTCACCATATTGGCCAGGCTAATCTCGAACTCCTGGCCTCAAGTGATCTGCCTCAGCCTCCCAACATGCTGGGATTACAGATGTGAGCCACCACGCCTGGCTGAATCTAAAAAT
Organism: Alouatta palliata; assembly: GCA_004027835.1. Lineage (NCBI taxonomy): Eukaryota > Metazoa > Chordata > Mammalia > Primates > Atelidae > Alouatta > Alouatta palliata. Next base: position 25,976 of record PVKV010017675.1, on the reverse strand, counting down.
TGAAAGTCATCTTTAAAGGGGGAGGGGGCTTTTAAAAAATAAAGCTGTGGCTCATGCCTGTCATCCCAGCACTTTGGGAGGCCGAGGCAGGTGGATCACGAGATCAGGAGTTCAAGACCAGCCTGGCCAAGATGCTGAAACTCCATCTCTACTAAAAATACAAAAAAATTAGCAAGTCATGGTGGCACACGCCTGTAATCCCAGGTACTCAGGAGGCTGAGGCAGAGAATTGCCTAAACCCGGGAGGCGGAGGCTGCAGTGAGCCAAGATCGCACCACTGCACTCCAGCCTGGGCGACAGAGTGAGACTCTGTCTCAAAAAAAAAAATAAAGAAAGAAAGAAAAATAAAGCTGCCTAAATTCCTTTCCATAAAAGATCTCTCTGAGCTGAGAAAAAGATGAAGGTGAGACCAAGGGAATGTGTGGTGAATTGTGTGTTTACAGGACCCCTGCCAGTCACTGAGGGTCAGGGACAGGCCTAGCCCCTGGAGGGTGATGGGTTTGGGAAGCAGATTGGCAAGAATCGTGCCACAGCCAGGATGGCAGAGTTTAGGGCAGGGAAACGAAGGCAGGACTCCAGTGGCTGAATTGATTCAGCCAAGGATTGTGGTTCTCCTTGGCCGAGCATGGTGGCTCACGCCTGTAATCCCAGCACTTTGGGAGGCCTAGGCAGGCAGATCACGAGGTCAGGAGATTGAGACCATCCTGGCTAACATGGTGAAAACCTGTCTTTACTAAAAATACAAAACAATTAGCTGGGTGTGGTGGCACACGCCTGTAGTCCCAGCTACTCGGGAGGCTGAGGCAGGAGAATCGCTTGAACCCAGGAGGCGGAGGTTGCAGTGAGCTGAGATGGTACCACTGCACTCCAGCCTGGGCAACAGAGCAAGACTCTATCTCAAAAAAAAAAAAAAAAGTCGTTCTCCATCAGGTCCACTGGCCATGAGGCCTGATCATGAGAAGTGCTGAGGCAACTGCAATACCTCCTTTGGGCAGACCTGGGCTACACTCTTCTTTTTTGAGATGGAGTCTTGCTCTGTCACCCAGGCTGGAGTGCAATGGCACGATCTTGGCTTACCACAACCTCCACCTCCCAGATTCAAGCGATTCTCCTGCCTCAGCCTCCTGAGTAGCTGGGACTACGGGCAAGTGCCACCATGCCAGGCTAATTTTTATATTTTTAGTAAAGACAGGGTTTCCCCATATTGGCCAGGCTAGTCTTGAACTCCTGACCTCGTGATCCACCCACTTAGGTCTCCCAAAGTGCTGGGATTACAGGCATGAGCCACTGCACCCAGCCCTGGGCTACACTCTTTAGACTTAGTTTCCTCACCTGTGGCAACTGTAAGGGCTGAATGAGAAAATGGACATGGAGATGCTCTGTATGCATTAAGAAGATTGTGTGCCTCCCCTGCGTGAGGCCCTGACGAGCCTGCCCCTGTCGTTGAGCAGCTGTGGCGTGCACAGGTAGATGAGCCTTGCATCCAAAAACCTAATGCAGTCTGGGTACAGTGGCTCATGCCTGTAATCCCAACACTTCGGGAGGCTGAGGCAGGAGGATGGCTTGAGCCAAGAGTTTGAGACTCCATCCCTTAAAAAAAGGGAAAAAAAATTAGTTGGTCATGGTGGCACATGCCTATAGTCCTAGCCACTCCGGAGCCTGAGGCAGGAGGATCACTTCAGCCCAGGAATTTGAAGCTGCAGCGAGCTGTGATCCCACCACTGCAATGAAGGCTGAGTGAGAGAGCAAGACCTTGTCTCAGCCCCGTCCCCGACAAAGAAACCCAAAAGCCTAATGCACAAGCCACTCTGAACCAAGGAGAGGGGAATGCAGAACTGGCTCTCTGTCTAGTTTTCAACCAGGGACTTCTTCTATGTGGGGGTTGTCTTAAAGTCATGGGGGTGGGGATTCCTTAGTCCCTGGGACAGGGAGGAGAATGGGAAGGGTTCATGAACTTGGTAGGGGTTTGGCCAGTCAGCCACCTCCACCCCTTGACCTCTGTCACCAGAATAAAATCCCAAGACCAGGAGCAAGGAAGTCTAATCCAGGTTTTGGTTGCTACATGAGGAGTCTTGCTTAGTAGGAGATAGGGATGAGATTGGAGCAGAGACCCAGAGACCAGCACAGGCAGAGCCCACAACAGAGGCCTGAGTAGGCTGCAGGCACAGGACTGAAAGCATGGAAGGGATTAGCAGAGACGCCTGTGAGGCTGGGTCCATTGAGCACTTGCTTGCTCTCCAGGGACACCAACTAGGTCAGCCCCATCAAGTATGATCAGAGTGGATGGGGTGAAAGCCTGAGTGCAGGGAGGCAGGAAATGAACTTGGAACTGAGAAAGAGGGTAAAGCATTAGGGCACTGCAGAAGAAGGCTCCAGAATATCATAGATGGGCTCCCCAGTGGGGGATCTGGCTTGTTAGGGCTCTGTATAATAGCTATCTCTAAGGAGACTGAATGCCCCCTGGTGGCAGCCTGTGACCTGTCTACCTGCCTCTTACTGCCTTCAAGCCTCACCCAAAACCCAGTGTAGTAGGTTTGCTCCTACTCACAGCATGAATAGGTGACAGGAACAGTAGAGAGGCAAGATCTGTAAGGGCCCAGTCAAGGAAGGCTTCCTGGAGGAAGAAGAGCCTGAAGAACCAGTAGACGTGCAGGCAACAGAGGACAGTGATTTCTAGTGCAGAGCGGACCCAGGTGTCTTGGATCCTCCACTTATTAGTTGTGCCTCACTTTTCTCAATTGTAGAATGGGAGCAATGGTGGACTTCTTTTACGGGGTTACGTGAGTTAACAAATGAGTTAACAGATGTTAAGGACTTTTTTTTTTTTTTTTTTTTGAGACGGAGTTTCGCTCTTCTTACCCAGGCTGGAGTGCAATGGCGCGATCTCGGCTCACCGCAACCTCCGCCTCCTGGGTTCAAGCAATTCTCCTGCCTCAGCCTCCAGAGTAGCTGGGACTACAGGCACGTACCACCATGCCCAGCTAGTTTTTGTATTTTTAGTAGAGACGGGGTTTCACCATGTTGACCAGGATGGTCTCGATCTCTTGACCTCGTGATCCACCCGCCTCGGCCTCTCAAAGTGCTGGGATTACAGGCGTGAGCCACCGCGCCCGACCAGATGTTAAGGACTTACACCTGAGCCTGCCTGTCTCCTAGGAAGTAGTCCACAAATGTTAATTGTTTTTATCTATCTGACTAGGAGAGGACAAGGCCCTCAGAGGGAGGAGATTCGGTGGAGCAGTTGTGCTCTATATTAAAAAGCATTACTAAAGGGCCTGAAATCCCAGGCCCAGGAGTTTAAAGGATGCAGGTGGTGAGAAGAGAAGCCTGAGATGGGGATGTTCTGGGATGTGAGCCAGACCTCAAATCCACACTGGTATACGCCTCACGCCCACCAGGCACCTGCAGATGCTCAGGCATCAGCCCCCACACCGGTTCACATACATACACATGCACCATGGCTCCTTCACACTCACAAATGCACACTTGAGGACACAGACCCACACACATGCTCCCTCCTCCACCCCACCCCTGGCAGAAATGACTGGACCCAGTCTGGGGAGGGTTCCGCGCCCCAGCCCTGGCACGAGACTGCCAGAAATGCGGCTGCACCTCCTCTCCAGGCCAGTGAGCCTCTCCAGCCGAACGTTATCCTCGCCCAGATCCCCTCTCCTCCCCAGCCCTGCTCCTGCCCCCAAACCCGTAGGCTCTGAACCGGTCGATACCCTAATCGCTCCGTTCTCATTTATCTCCCGTAGATTTGTGAAGAGATTCGTCGCGTGCAGACTGGCGGGCGGGAAAGGGGGTGGCACGGGAGAAACGGGGAGTGTATTCTACTAAGGTCTCAGATGTCGCAGCCGGGGGAGGGCTGGGTCTCCGGAGGGCCCCCTCACCGGGGATGAAAGTGGGCTCGGGCCGTGGGATGCGAACCGTCCGTGGGGGTCGGGGCGTGGCAGGGGACCGCGACCTCGCCCCAGGAGGGGGCTCCAGGCCTCCGCGCCAGGGTAGAGGGAACGGGCGGGAGCGCAGCGCTCAGCTGGTGCTCGATGTTCCCCGGGCGGGGCTCCTCCCCGAAAGGCGCAGACAAAGGGGCGGCCTCCCCGGAGCCCCGCGGCGCCTGGAGTGGCGCGAGCCGGGGGCTGCGCACAAAGCGGGGGCGGGGGGGCCAGCCCTCCCCACGCGCCGCCCCTCACCCTCTGTTGATCCGCACCGTTCCGAGCGCCCTTTCCTGCCCCTAATCCCAACAAGCATGAAAACGGCTGGGGCCGGCCCGCCAGCAGGCCCTTTGTCCCCGCGGGTCCCGGGCAGCTGCAGCCCGGGCCCCTCCCCGTTTTGTGTCTCCTGCCCCGTGGCCCCTGCCCCCTCCACCTCAGCTGCCGGGAGCGCCCGCGCCGCCCTGGGCTTTGGCCTCCGGCGCTAGGGCGCACAAAGCGGGGAGGGGAGGATTAACCCGGGTCTGCAGGGCGGTGGGGGTGGGAACCTGGTGATGGGACTGGGTTTGTGGGTGTGTACGTGAGCCGTGCGAGTTAGCACCGGCCCCCAACATTCAGTGACAGCGCTCAGGGCGAGGACCGCTCCCTAGACCTTGATGCCTCCCTGGGCTGTCGTGGGACCGCTTCCCTCCACACTCCTGGGATCTCGTCCACCCCGAGGCCTCAGTTCTCGCTCTCGGAGCTCCCAAACCTCTGTCTCCAGCAGGCCCTTTGCCTTCTGCCCCACCCGCAGCACATCCTCCCGCCACCGGCAGGGCTCCACCCACGTCACCCGCAAGCACCTCCGGCTTCCAACTTAGGAAGCCAAGCTGGTCTTCTCCCCACCTGCTCTGTCTGCTCATCACCTAGAGTGGGGCGAGTCTCAGGCCCTCCCACCTCACTCACTCCGTGCCAGTCAAGGGCTAAGCCCTATCCCATCTGCCTCCCAGCGCCTCTCCTTTCGTCCCGTCTTGGCTAAGGTGACCGCCGAATCTCATCTGGACAGTTGGAATGGTTCCTGTCTGACCTCCTCCCAACCACGGGACACAGTACTCTAGAGTGGGCTTCTGAAAGGCAAATATGGCCCCATCCCTCCTCCAATTTAAGATCTTTCCAAGGCTCTCCAGGGGCTTCAGTTGTTCAGCTTTGCTTGCAAGGGCTTTGCCTACTGCTTCCTGCATCCCGGCTGGCCCAGTCTTCCCCAGGGTCTGGTGTTTCAAAAATCCGTAAAAGCCTTCCTTAAGAGCCTTCGTGGCGTGGCGCAGTGGCTCACACTTACAATCTCAGCACTTTGGAAGACTGAAGCGGGCAGATCACTTGAGGTCAGGAGTTTGAGACCAACCTGGCCAACTTGGCGAAACCTTATGTCTACTAAAAATACAAAAATTAGCCAGGAGTGGTGGCGCAGGTCTGTAATCCCAGCTACTTGGGAGGCTAAGGCAGGAGAATCACTTGAACCTGGGAGATGGAGATTGCAAAGAACCAAGATTGCACCACTGTACTCCTGTCTGGAGGACAGAGTGAGACACTCACAGGCATGCACACACACAAAAACAGGGGGTAATGAAAGCCAGTATCATCTACTTCACAGAAGCAATGTGAGTATTAAATAAATAATGCTCTTGAAATTGCTTTGTAAACTGCAAACTATTTTACTACCAAATATGTTGCTTTTTATTTTTTCTTGATTTTTTCTGTAGTCTTTCTAGGAGCAAATATTTTTATTTCAATAATTGATCCTTTGTGTTCTAAACAATGAATCAAACTTTTGTGCACTTTTGGATCTTGTTTGTTTAAGACAGGGTCTCACTCTGTTGCTCAGGCTGGAATGCACTGGTGCAATCAGCTCACTGCAGTCTTGAACCCTGGGCTCAGGTGATCCTCCTGCCTCAGTCTCCTTGGTAGCTGGGAGTACAGCTTTTTTTTTTTTTTTGTAGAGATAAGAGTCTCGCTTTGTTGCCTAGACTGGTCTTGAACTCCTGGCCTCAAGAGATCCTACTATGTTAGCCTCCCAAAGTGCTGGGATTACAGGTGTGAGCCACTGTGCCTGGCCCTTTTGTGCTCTTTTGAAACTAATTTTGATGAAGGACCCAGAAATGATAATCTTTATTATTTGTGATTATTAATAACTAAAAGAAAGTAACAGTTGCTTATGTTAACAAAATTGCCAATATTTTCCACAGGAGGTCCTGCCTCTAGATTCCCTCTTTTATTTCCCAAAAGCCATTGTTAGCATTCCTAAATGCTGTAGGATAGGATGGGAGGAAGATGCAATGGGAATGGAAACTGAGAACGGAGAAGCAGATGGGAACGAGGTGGGGACAGAAGCATCTAATGGATACAGCATAAGACAAAAATTGACAGCATGTGTCAGAGCCTTCCATTTCAGCTTGACAACCACCCTATGAGGCGATTTCTCCATTGTCCTATTTTAGAGGTGAGTAAACTGAAGTAGCTTTAGGTTAGTTCCATTTCAGGGGGACAGACACACTACTCTGTGTTTCCACATCCCCCCAGAATAACTAGAAGCTGCTACCTTTTCTGCTTCCTGTGCCTGGAGTGTGTGAAGTTCTCATACAGCTTTCCAGGACTCACAAACCACCCTAACCTTGAAGTCATTCCTACTCTCATACTCATCGAGATAGGAGCAGATCCTTCTGAACTGACTTCCTTAATGCTCCCACTCCCTGCATGCCTTAGGTACGATCACTGTGTTGATCTCCATAATGAAACTTATTTTATTATTTTATTTATTTTTAATTTTTTAATTTTTATTTTTTTTTCTTGAGGCAGAATCTCACAGTCACCCAGGCTGGTATGCAGTGGTGTAATCTCAGCAAGCCCGGCTAATTTTTGTATTTTTAGTAGAGATGGAATTTTGTGTTTTTAGTAGAGATGGGGTTTTGCTGTGTTGGCCAGACTGGTCAACCCAAAATGCTGGGATTCCAGGTGTGAGCCACCATGGCTGGCCATAAAACTTCTTCAGTGTGAGACACTCAGATACTCCCTAATTACTAATGAGACCTTCTGGCTTGTGCGTCTGTGTGTGCGCTCACGCACATACACATTTTGGGATGGAGAAGTTAGAGTGAATATGTAACCATCTAACACAGAAGACTGAGGCAGCGGGAGGAGAATGGGAGATTCTTCACGTTCATCTGGAAACGACAAATTACCTTATGGAGTTTTTTAGTACTTTGCCTCTTCATAATATCTAACATTTTCCAAGCTGATTTATTATTTTTTGGTATAAAGTTGGTGCAACCCCGTTTTTCAGTGGAGAAGTTGTAGCCAAGATCAAGCAGCAGTAACTGTGGAAGCTGACCTTGCAAATAGGAGCCCCTTACCCAGTGAGGCAGGAATGGTTAGGGTCACCATGGCTTTGTAAACTTCTCACAGAGGATGGCTACCTTCAGGAGCCCCTTACTAAACCAGCAGCCTAAGGCTCTGCTCCCCATTCTACTAACACCCCCTATGTGTGCTCCAGTTTTACAGTTTATAAACCCCTTTCCCTCTCTTATCCCATTGTTGTCTAGAGGCTATCCTGAGAGGTAGGCATTCACATGTCTATTTCATATTTATTTATTTATTTTTTGAGACAGAGTCACTCTGTCACCTAGGCTGGAGTGCAGTGGCACCGTCACAGCTCACTGAAGACTCAACCTCCTCGGCTCAAGCAATCCTCCCACCTCAGCCTGGAACTAATCTCCTGGGTTCAAGTGATCCTCCCACCTCAGCCTCCCGAGTAGTGGGGACCACAGGTGTGCCCCCCCACACCAGCTAATTTTTGTATTTTTTTGTAGTGACAAGGTTTCTCCATGTTGCCCAGGCTGGTCTCGAACTCCTGGGCTCAAGCAATCCTTCTGCCTGGGCCTTCCAAAGTGCTGGGATTACAGTCATGCACCACCACACCCAGACGATGTTTCTATTTTATACATTGGGAAACAGAGACTCAGAGAGGATAAAAGAATTGCACAAACTCTGCAGCTTGTGATGAAGCAAGAACTGCTTATTCAACTACCTGACTATCCAGGACTCTTGTCTGTGCTAACACAGAATGGCAGGGCTTAAAGGAAAGGTCTGTTTTGTGTGTGTGTGTGTGTGTGTGCACACCTGCACTTGTACAGGAAGGGTTGGCCCAGGGGGAGTGCCTTTGGCATTTGGATAATTCTCTGAGTAAGCCTGTCCTGGGCAATGGAAGGTCCCAGTTAGCATCCCTGTCCCCTAGACAGGAAATACTAATAGTACTGCCTACTCAATTGTTAAGACAACCAAAACATCTCTTTCACATGTTAAAAAAGCCACCTATAGGGGAAGCATCTCCCCACACTTCCAGACATGGCCACCCCTACCACTTAGAACCACAGGGTTGGAGTCTCAGCTTTGGACACTGGTCCTTTTTCTATTGTCCCACCTCCTTCTGTCCTTCTTCCTGCCCAGGGTAGCTCCTCCTACGTCTCCCGCTCCCTTAGCAAGAAAGAGTGGAATTACTGAGGCTGGAGTCTCAACCTGCCTCTGAGGCCAAAGGGCCGTTCCTTTAGGAGGCTGGTTCCCAGAATTGAGGGGAGTTTTGGGCGTGGGTTAATACAGGGAGGGAAGAAAAGGACCCCACACCTGCCCCCTTCAAGCCTCACCTAATCGCCACACTCTGCATTATTACCCGCCTAACGCAGCGTGCTTTTAAATAAAATATGCAAAGATTTTCCTCTCAAATGATCTCCCCAGGCAAGCTAGCTCAACTCCAGCTTGTTAATGGAAAAAATGCAAATAGGGCCTCCCACCCCTCTCCCTCAGCCCCTAGGCTCTGGACAGCTACTGCGCTTTGCTTTCCTTCTATCTGGGAATTTCTGTTTCCATTGAAACCATTACTTTGTGGGGAGACGGTGGGAGGGGGTGGTGTCGAGGAGGTTTTCCCCAGGTGCCATCCAAACGAAGAGTCTTAGAAGGAAGAAAACAGCTCAGGCAGGAAAAATTTGGGAAAATAGCACTGTTACGGAGCCTACCCCTTTCTGAGCCTCCTTTTCCTCATCTGAGATCTCAATTAGTCCTTCCCGGGGCTGCTGTGAGGCTGAATAAAGGGAGAGGCATTAGCCAGCACATGCATTTGCAGGTTTGATTTTACAGTTTTAACTTGCAAAGCTACAGAGAACAGACACGACTTCTGCCCTCATCAAGCTCACAGTCTAGCAGAAAAAAGCCCCACATTATTTGAATTTTAAAAAACAATTATAGGACATCTTAAGCAATCAGCTTCATCACGATAAGGCAATGGACATCTGCCTCCTGAGGCAGCCCTGAGGACACCCCTAGGTACCACTCCTGTCCATGATGCAGGACCTGAGGAATCCAGAACCCAGAGGAAACCATCAGGCAAACCTAAATTCAGGGTCGGATTACAAAACAGCTGGCAGGTGCTCTTCAGAAATATCAATGCCATAAAAGAGGAATGCACTGTTCCAGATTAAAGGGTACTAAAGAGACAGAAGGTGGGGCATGGTAGCTCACACCTGTAATCCCAGCACTTTGAGAGGCTGAGGCCGGAGGATCACTTGAAGCCAGGGGTTCGAGACCAGCCTGGGCAACATGGCAAGATCTTATCTCTACAAAAATAAAAATAGGCCAGGCGCACTGGCTCATGCCTGTAATTCCAGCATTTTGGGAGGCCGAGGAGTTTAAGACCAGCCAGGCCAATATGGTGAAACCATGCTAAAATACAAAAATTAGCCACGCGTGGTGGTGTGCGCCTGTAGTCCCAGCTACTTGGGAGGCTGAGGCAGAAGAATCACTTGAACCCAGGAGGCGGAGGTTGCAGTGAGCCAAGTTCGTGCCACTGCACTCTAGCCTAGGTGACAGCAAGACTCCATCTCAAAAAAAAAAAAAAAAAAAAAAAAAATCAGCCAGGCCTAGTGCTCGCTCCTGTAGTCCCAGCTACTTGGGAGGCTGAAGTGGAGGATACTTAAGCCTAGTACTTTAGTCCAGGTAACAGAGCAAGATCTGTCTCAAAAAGAGAGAGAAAAAGAGAGAGAGAGATTGAGAGAGAGAGAGGAGACAACTAAATGCAATGCATAATTCTGGATTGGATACTGGAGGACTGGAAAAAAAATTTCTGTGAAGGAGCCGGGCGTGGTAGCTTACACCTGTAATCCCAGCACTTTGGGAGACCAAGGCAGTTAGGATCGCTTGAGCCCAGGAGTTTGAGACCAGCCTGGCAACACAGCAAGACTATCTCTACCAAAAAATAAATAAATAAATAAATAAACAATGAAATTAGCCAGAATGTGGTCGCACGCGCCTGTAGTCCCAGCTACGGAGGCTGAGCTGGGAGGATCACTTGAGCCTGGGAGGTAGAGGCTTCAGTGAGCTATGATCACACCACTGCACTCCAGCCTGGGTGACAGAGTGAGACCCTGTCTCAAAAGAGAAAAAAAAATTATGTGAAACTGTGCCAACCTTTTTGGCACCAGGGACTGGATTTGTAGAAGACAATTTTTTCAGTGGACTGGGGGAGGGATATGGTTTTTGGAGGAACTGTTCTACCTCAAGATCAGGCATTACTTTCTCTTAAGGAGCACACAACCTAGTTCCTTTGCCTGTGCAGTTCACAACAAGGCTCGCGCCGCTATGAGAATCCAAGGCTGCTGTTGGTCTGATGGGAGGCGGAGCTCAGGCAGTAATGCTGGCTCTCAGCCACTCACCTCCTGCTGTGCCACCTGGTTCCTAAGCAGTCACTGACCTATACAGTCTGTGACCTAGCTATTGGAGACCCCTGTTGTAAAGGACATCATGGGACATCTGGCAACATATGAATATGAATTGTATTGTAGATATTTATTGTATCGACTTTAAACTTCCTGAATGTGGTCACTATATTTTGGTTATATAGAAGAATTTCCTTGTTTTGGGGAAATATATGTGGAAATGTTTGGGGTTAAAGATCATAACATTTGTGACTTAGTCTCAAATAGTTTGGGGAACAAATGTGGCAAAATGTTAACAATAAGTGAATTAGGTAAGAGGTTTAAGGCTGTTTGTCGAATTATTCTTGCAACTTTTCTGTAAGTTTGAAATTTTTCAAAATAAAACGTTGAAAAAGAAAACAAGTATAATTGGCCTTTTAAAAGCATGATAATGATATTGTAACTATGATTTTAAAAGTCCTTATCTTTTAGGGAAACTTGCTAAATAAAAACATTTACAGATTAAATAAAACGATCTGTTTTATTGTTTAAAAATAAAACAGGAGGAGGGAAGTAGATGGGGGGTTAGGTGAAACCAGATTGGCTGTGGGTTGATAATTGTTGAAGTTGGGTGATTAGAATACTCTTCTTTTTTTCGTATGTTTGAAATTTTCCATAATAAAAAAAAAAATTTTAAGAAAAGCAATTACAAAATGTAATTCATGTCAAGAGAAAGATATGTGTTTAACCAAGGAACACAATCCATTCAAGGGCTTTGAAGAAGGCTTTCTAGATAGAAGACAGGAGTGTTTATTTATTTGTATTTATTTATATTTTTCAGATAGAGTCTGACTCTGTCACCCAGGCTGGAGTGCAGTGGCATGATCTCGGCTCACTGCAACCTCTGCCTCCCGTTCAAGCAATTCTCCTGCCTCAGCCTCCTGAGTATCTGGGACTACAGGCATGCGCTGCCATGCCTGGCTAATTTTTGTGTTTATTATTTTTTTTTTAGATGGACTCTTTCTCTGTCCTGATGCTGGAGTGCAGTGGCATGATCTTGGCTCACTGCAACCTCTGCCTCCCCAGCTCAAGCAACTCTCCTGCCCCAGCCTCCCGAATAGCTTGGACTACAAGTGCATGCCACCACGCTCAGCTATTTTTTTTTTTTTTTTTTTGTATTTTTAGTAGAGATGGGGTTTCACCATATTGGCCAAGATGGTCTTGATCTCCTGACCTCGTGATCCACCTGCCTCTGCCACTCAAAGTGCTGGGATTATAGGAGTGAGACACCATGCCTGGCCAACAGGAGTGTTAAAACAGAGACTTAGAAAGAGCAGGGCCAAAGGATAGTGAGCAGGTTAGGGAAAAGCTCTTTAGGCCAGGATCCAACAGGTACAGGGATGAAATAGAGTGGTAGGGTTTGCAGGACCTGAAAGAACCAAGGCAGAGAGAAGTCAGGCCAGGAATAGAGAGAGACTGGGCCAGAGAGGACCTTGCATGCCAGTTATGGGTTTTGGGATTTTATCCTGAGTGCAGCAGAGAGCCTTAAGCAGGAAGGAAAGTGACAGGATCAGATCTGCATTTGAGAGAGAACTCTCTGGTGCTGTGTGGGGGAAGAGAACTGTGTAAGGCTGGGGACAGTTGGAAGCTCCAATCCTGTGGTTTGGAGCTATATCACTTTCCTTGTACCCCTAGCTTTTCTGACCCTCCCTCTTCACATCCTGTATTAGTTTGTTTTCATGTTGCTGATAAAGACCTACCAGAGACTGGGCAATTTACAAAAGAAAGAGGTTTAATGAACTTACAGCTCCACATGGCTGGGGAGGCCTCATAATCATGGCAAAAGGCAAGGAGAAACAAATCACTTCTTACGTGAATGGCAGCAGGCAAAGAGACAGCTTGTGCAGGGAAACTCTCCCTTATAAAACCATCAGATCTCGTGAGACTTATTCACTATCATGAGGACAGCATGGGAAAGACCTGCCCCCGTGATTCAGTTACCTCCCACCAGGTTCCTCTCACAACACGGGGGAATTCACGATGAGATTTGGGTGGGGACACAGCCAAAACATATCACTTTCCTTATCCATTTTCAGATGAAAGGTGAAGCTTATGTGCCACATTTTGAACATGGGAACAATCCATTCACAGAGCTGGGATGGTTGGCTGTCTCATTTTTAATTATCTCCACCACTATCATGACAGGAAAGCAAGATGACTGGTGGTTCAGCATTCAGACTCTGGGTCCAGACTACCAGGATTCAAATTCTTGGCTGGGCGCGGTGGCTCACACCTGTAATCCCAGCATTTTGGGAGGCCGAGGCAGGTGGATCACAAGGTCAGGAGTTCAAAACCAGCCTGACTAAGATGGTAAAATCCCATCTCTACTAAAAATACAAAAAATTAGCCGGGCGTGGTGACACATGCCTGTAGTCCCAGCTGCTCGGGAGGCCGAGGTAGGAGAATTGCTTGAACCTGGGAGGTGGAGGTTGCAGTGAGCTGAGTTCATACCACTGCACTCCAGCCTGGATGACAGAGGAAGACTCTGTCTCCAAAAAAAAAAAAAAAAAATTCTGCCTCTGCATCATTACTAGCTGATGACCTTGAACAAAAGGGATGATAATAATGTTACCCTATTTCACAACTGTGAGGATTAAATGCTTTACTATTTGTCAAGTGCTCAAAACAGGACCATAATAAGGACTTAAATGAGTCTACTTTGGACTGAGGACTGTCCTAGAAGGGTGTAGGTGGATGGAAAGAGGAGAAAAGACTGATTCTTCAAAGATCTGATCCTGGCCGGGTGCGGTGGCTCACATCCGTAATCCCAGCATTTTGGGAGGCTGAGGTGGGTGGGTTGCCTGAGATCAGGAGTTCAAGACCAGCCTGGCCAACATAGGAAACCCCATCTCTACTAAAAAATACAAAAAATTAGCTGGGTGTGGTGGCGGGCGCCTGTAATCCCAGCTACGCAGGGAGGCTGAGGCAGGAGAATCACTTGAACCAGGGAGGCAGAGGTTGCGGTAAGCCAAGATCGCCCCACTGCACTACAGCCTGGGCAACAAGAGCAAAACTCACCTCAAAAAAAAAAAAAAAAAAAAAGGATCTGAGCCTTATTGGACAAATAGAACACAGATATTAAAGAGCAATATCAAAACACCATGTTACTGCATTATTCACAATATTAAATGCACTTAGACATAACCAAGCATCCATTCATAAGGGAATGGCTAAGGAAATTGTTACATCAAGTAACGTTCAGGAAAAAGTTGGAGAATTCCTATTTTATTATATTAAGTGAAAAAGCCAGAAGCAAAATTGCAAATGTCACATGACCTTAACCATAACCTAGAAAGGATAGAAAAAAAAAAAAAAAACATTAGAAGGAAATCCACTGAAATGTTTCTAGTAGTTAGCTCTAGATGGTGCTATTTGGGTGTGGTTTAAATTTTTTTAAGTCTTTGGGGTTTTTTCCCCCAAATTATAGAATAATATGCAATAATTACTTTTATAATGGGAATATTTCAACCTTATTTGTTTAAAAGAAAAAAAAAACTGGTTTGGATTACAAATGAATAGGGGGCTGTGCGGGGCATGCCGGGCCGCGGGCTGGCTGCCGGGAACCAGGTGGAGCGCTGGGCGTGTCAAGGGGAGAGGTAGCCAACGTGATGGACTTGTTCCTCATAATCCGGCGCCACGTGACCACCATCTTCGCGGTCGCCAAGGCGTCCGGCATGGTGTTCGAGCTGAAGCGCATCGTCCAGGGCATTCTCAAGAGGCCGCCCGACGAGCAGCAGCTGTACCAGGACGATCAACTATTGGGTGATGGCAAGACACGGGACGAGTGTGGCTTCACTAATCAAACAGCTCGGCCACAGGCCCCAGCCAGATGACACCTTTGAGGCCCTGTGCATCGAGCCGTTCTCCAGCCCGCCCGAGCTGCCCCATGTGATGAAGCCCCAGGACTCGGGAAGCAGTGCCAATGAACAAGGCGTGCAGTGAGGACCCCCAAGAGGCCCATTCCCCCCAATAAAAGAGATTTGGGAGTCAAAAAAAAAAAAAAAAAAAAAAAAGAATAATAGTGGCCGGGCGCAGTGGCTCACGCCTGTAATCCCAACTTTGGGAGGCCGAAGTGGGAGGATTGCTCGAGCCCAGGACTCAGGCTGCAGTGAGCTGTTGTTGCGCCACTGCATGCCAGCCTGGGTGACAGAGGGAGACACTGTCTCAAAAAAAGAAGAATGGTGAACATCATTAGCCATCAGAAAAATGCAAATCAAACTACACTGAAATACTCCTTCACACCCACAAGGATGTTCATAATCTAAAGAACAGATAATAAGTGTTGATGAAATGTGGAGAAATTGGAGCCCTCAGAACCGGCTGGTGGGAATGTAAAATGGTACAACTGCTTTGGAAGAGAATCAGGCAGTTCCTCCGTCGTTTAAAGCGTTTAAACATATAACCCAGCGTTTCCATTCCTAGGTACATATATACCCCAAAGAATCAAAAACATATACAGTACTCACACAAAAATTTGTACACAATGTCATAGCAGAATTATTCATAATAACCTAAATGGAAATGACCCAAATGTCCATCAAATGATAAATGGATTCAAAATGTGATACAGACATACAATAGAATATTATTTAGCAACAAAAAGAAATGAAATACTAAGGCATATTATTTATTATAACTATATTGTAATATAAATTATGTGTTATGTTATAAGGCCATCAACTACAAGTTTCAGAAGTAGGGTTATGAAATTACTCTGATCATACGAGGGGCTTGCGATCGCAACCTGACAGAAAAGACTGAATCTTGAGGCTGCATTTCCATACTGCTTTCCATCTACTAAGAAGAAGTTGTTAATATCAGAGAATAGAAGACCCCTGATGGTGGGCGCGGTGGCTCACGCCTGTAATCCCAGCACTTTGGGAGGCCGAGGTGGGCAGATCACAATGTCAGAAGTTCGAAATCAGCCTGACCAACATGCTGAAACCTCGTCTCTACTAAAAATACAAAAATTAGCCGGGTGTAGTGTTGCGAGCCTGTAATCCCAGCTACTCAGGAGGCTGAGGCAGGAGAACTGCTTGAACCTGGGAGGCAGAGGTTGCAGTGAGCAGAGATCTGCCACTGCACTCCAGCCTGGGCGACAGTGTGAGACTCCGTCTAAAAAAAAAAAAAAAAAAAAAAAAAAAGACCAATGATAAAAATCACCATGCGAGGAGAGGGGCTGAAGATACCAGGGATGACTTTTCTTTTTTTCAGATACAACTCTTAGCATGCTAGCGTATTTTCTTTCAGATTGTTTTCTCTAATGATACTTTTTACATAGTTGCAATTATAGTGCATAAGCATGATGAATCCTAATTTTTTGTCTTAACATTGCAATAATTTTCCATGCTGTTGCATAGCATGGAAACCATTATATTTAACAGTTTTATAATGTTCCATTGAACAACCCATTCTTAAATATCTAATTCCCTATTGTTAGATATTTAAGCTGCTTATAATGAATAATGTTAGAATGAACATCTTTATTCATATTTTTTCTCATATTTCACACTGTTTGGGGTATTTTCTCAAAATTCCTATATCAAAGTGTCTTTATGGCTCTTGAGAAATACTGTGAAATCTTTTTCCCAAAGACATCCTTGCAAATGTAACAAATATGAATTTAATAATTATTGGCCAGGCATGGTGGCTCATGCCTGTAATCTCAGCACTTTAGGAGGCTGAGGTGGGCAGATCACAAGGTCAGGAGTTCAAGACCAGCCTGGCCAACATGGTGAAACTGTCTCTACTAAAAATACAAAAAATTAGCCGGGCTTGGTGGCAGGCCCCTGTAATTCCAGCTACTCAGGAGGCTGAGGCAAGAGAATCACTTGAAACCGGGAGACAGAGGTTGCAGTAAGCCAAGATCGTGCCACTACACTCCAGCCTGGGCAACAGAGCAAGACTCCATCTCAAAAAAAATTATTAGACATGATTGTATAAATATAACAATAAACAAAACATACTATATAGTGTTGTATATATATTACAATTAACAATATTTATTATTAGCATCATTATTCTTCCTTCCTTCCTAATTCCTAGGAGGTTGAGTATCACACGCTCTTTTTTTTTTTTTTTTACAGTATCCCAACAGACCTTTCATGTAGCACCCGCTCTGCTTGTGTCATGCTGAGAGGCTCTTTCCACTGTGTCTGTCAGATGGTCATTGAAGAGTGATGCCATAGCAAGATGGTGAGGGCCGAGCCAGGTCTGTGGTGGTGGGGAAGGAGGAGATGGGATGAATTCAAGGGAGTTTAGACAAAACCTAATACCCTCTATGGGATGAAGTCTGGGTTGGATATAGGGTAAAGGAGAAGGAGTTGTTGAGGATAATTGACTCAACTGTCAAGCCTAGGAGATTGGTCCTACCATGAAATAAGGCAGAAAAGGAATAGATTCAGTTCAGTCTAGGGCATGCTGCGTTTGAGATACCCTAGAACTTCCAAGTGGAGATGCTCAGAAGGTGGCTGGTAGGAGATGATACTTCACCTATATCCCCCTTTCAGGGACAAGGCACTCATTGCCCTGTTTCTAGGAGTGTTAGTAGCTGAGAGCTCTCAGCTGAGTGTCTCTCTGCCTTTGCCCTCAGCAGAAGACAACCACCTGGCCCAAGGTCACACTTACTTCCCAGGCAGTCAACATCCAATGACTGACCAAAGTTGGGGTGTAAAAGCCAAGTCCCCTTGCTTAAGGTGAAGGATGTCTGAAGGCCACTCAGTTTCCCGAGCTCATTTCAGGTTGGTTGGGGCTTTTGTTCTGACCATTCAGTTATTTAATCTTCGCAATTCTCCTTTCTTCCCTCCCCACTGGTGTTGATCTTAAGAGCATTCCTTAATAAACTTCCTGTTCGCAGGTCTCCACTTCAGAGTCTGTTTTCAGAAAACCAACTTTAGACAGTTGGGAAATACATGTCTGGGTTAGGGAGGAAAGTCTTTGTGGAAGACAGAAATTTGGAGACTATTTGTCCTAGCAAGTTTGGTGGACATGGGGCAGTGGGCAAGATAATGGGAGATGAAGAGCAAGGGAGTGGGGGCTGCATCTTAGGAAATGAAGGCTTTAATTTAGGGGGTGGGAAAAGGAAGAACAGGCAGAGGAGGGAGCAGAAGCATACCAGTTACAGTGCAGCACTGTGGCGGGTGTTTTTCAGAGGGGCGACCAGTCAGGGCCTCTTCTAGGGTGTCTGATCCCAGGCTACCTTTGTTTATTTGAGGGTCCAGGGTACATTTAAAAGGTGTTGCCAGGTGTGTGGTGGCTGACTTCTGTAATCCCAGCACTTTGGGAGGCTGAGGCGGGTGGATCACTTGAGGCCAGGAGTTCAAGACCAGCCTGTCTGATATAGTGAAACCCCATTTCCAGTAAAAATTAGCCAAGCATAGTGGCACACACCTATAGTCCTAGTTACTCGGGAGGCTGAGGCAGGAGAATCACTCAAGCCCTTCTGGTGGAGGTTGCAGTGAGCTGAGATTGGGCCACTGCATTCTAGCCTGGGTGACAGAGTTAGGCTCCATCTCAAAAAAAAAAAAAAAAAAAAAAAAAAAAAAGTGTTGCTGGGCCCAGTGACACTCAACTGTAGCGCCAGCTACTTGAGAGGCTGAGGTGGGAGGATTGCTTGAGCCTGGGAGGTCTAGGCTGCAATGAGCCAAGATTGTGCCACTGCACACCAGCCTTGGCAACAGAGTCTCAAAAAAAAAAAAATTTTTTTTTTCTTTTTTTTTTGAGATGGAGTCTAGCTCTGTCATCCAGGCTGGAGTGCAGTGGCAAGATCTTGGCTCACTGCAACCTCTGCCTCCCGGATTCAAGCAATTCTCTGTCATCAGCCTTCTGAGTAGCTGCAATTACAGGTGTCCACCATCACGCCCGGCTAATTTTTGTATTTTTTAGTAGAGACAGGGTTTCACCATGTTGGCCAGGCTGGTCTTGAACTCCTAACCTCAGGTGATCTGTCCACCTTGGCCTCCCAAAGTGCTGGGATTACAGGAGTGAGCCACTACACCCGGCCAACAATATGTTTTACATATGGTATAAATTAAGTGCTTACTTTGTGTCTTAGTCAGTTTGGGCTGCTATAACAAATTACCACAGACTGGGTGGCTTAAACAACAGACATTTATTTCTCACAGTTCTGGAGGCTGGGAAGTCCAAGATCAAGGAATTAGCAGATTCAATGTCTGGGAAGAAACCACTTCCTGGTTTGTGTATGGCTGCCTTCTTGCAGTGTTCTCACGTGTTGGAGAGCAGAGACAGATCATGTTTCATCTCTCTCATGTCTCTTTTTATAAGAGCACTAAACTCATTTGTGAGGGTCTATCCTTATGACCCAACTGTGCCCCAAAGCAGCCCCCTCCAAATACCATCACATTGGGGATTGAGTCTTCAACATATGAATTTTGCTGGGACACAAATATTTAGTTCATAGCACCCTAATAAATTAGTCCTTTTAACAGTTTTTTAAAAGTCAGATGAATTGGCTGGGCATGGTGGCTCACGCCTGTAATCCCAGCACTTTGGGAGGCTGAGGTGGGTTGATCACCTAAGGTCAAGAGTTCAAGACCAGCCTGGCCAACATGGTAAAACCCCATCTCTACTAAAAATACAAAAATTAGCCGGGCATAGTGGCGGGTGCCTGTAATCTCAGCTACTCGGGAGGCTGAGACACAAGAATCACTTGAACCTGGTTGGTGGAGACTGCAGTGAGCCAAGATTGTGTCATTGCATTATAGCCTGGGCAACAAGAGCGAAACTCCATCTCAAAAACAAACAAACAAACAAAAAGTCAGATGAATCTATGTATAATTTAATTGGAAATGAAAGTATAAAATGTAGGTTCCTCATGAATATGATGCCTAGGCTAAAAGTCTCTCCTAGCCACTGACTGTCCCATCTTTCCCTGCACTGGGTCCTGGCATTAGCAGGATCTGACCTAGTCAGAATTTGGGAAATGCATTTAGGCAATGAGGAGGTGACCTTGATTTCTTTCATGTCCCAGGGGCCTATGTTAGAGCCAGACTGTTGAAGATAAGAATGTTGGCTGCAATCATGGCATCATTCAGCTTAAGCTTCTCTTTTTTAAAAGGTTGCCCAGGCTGGAGTGCAATGGCATCATCACAGCTCACTGCAGACTTGACCTTTGGGGCTCAAGCGATCCTCCCACTTCAGCCTCCTAAATACCTGGGATCACAGGCATGTGCCACCATGCCTGGCTAATTTTTTATTTCTATTTTTTTTTTTTTTGAGATGGAATCTTGCTCTGTCGCCCAGGCTGGAGCACCGTGGCACGATCTCAGCTCAGTGCAACCTCTGCCTCCTGGGTTCAAGCAATTCTTCTTGCCTCGACCTCTTGAGTAGCTGGAATTACAAGTACTCACCACCATATCCAGCTAATTTTTGTATTTTTTAGTAGAGACGGGGTTTCACCGTGTTGGCCAGGCTGGTCTTGAACTCCTGACCTCAGGTGATCCACCCACCTCGGCCTCCCGAAGTGCTGGGTTTACAGGTGTGAGCCAGAGCACCCGGCTGGCTAATTTTTTCAATTTTTTTTTTTTTTTTTTTTTTTTAGATGTGAGGTCTTGCCATGTTGCCCAGCCAGTCTCACACTCCTAGGCTCAAGCAATCCTCCTGCCTTGGGCTCCCAAAATGCTGGGATTACAGGTGTGAGCCACCATGCCTGGCCTTAAACCTCTCTTGAGATGGCTTTAGGCTTCTGGGGCCGGCAGGGGCTGATGGCAACCATCTGTGGGCTGAGAAGAGGAGCCCATGAAGGAAAGATGGAATATGTTGGACAGAGATGGCCCGCGGCTGTCATCAAGATGAGCCAGCTCAAGCAGCGAGGTAGGAAAAAAAGCAACAGATTCCTCTTTCCTCTGCCTTTTGTTTTATTCAGGCCCTCAAGGGAGTGAACACTGTCCAGTCACTGAGAAGGGCAATCTACTTTAGGGAGTCCACTGATTGAAATGCTAATCTCATCTGGAAACACTCTCACGGATACATCCAGAAACAATGTTTTATCTGAGCAACCACTTAAATGGTCCATTTAAGTGAACACATTAACCATCACAGCAAGGCAAGACTCAGTAGGTTGATGGAGATAGGAGCCCGATCAGGGAGATGAATGGAGTGAGCAAACTTAAGGAAACGATGTTGACTGTTGACCACATTCAGAAGTGATGGCCCTACTTTACTAGGGCAATCTAGGATGGCTATTGTCAAAAACAAATACCAAAAATCCAGAAAATAGCAAGTGTTGGCACGAACGTGGAGCATTGAAACCCCTGTGCATTGCTGGTGGAAATATAAATAGTACAGTAGCTGTAGAAATGATATGGCAATTCCTAAGAAGCTTAGTCTTGGAATTACCATATGATCCAGCAATTTCACTGTAAGGTATATTGTCGAGTCGAAATGAGGAAACTAAGGCCAGTATAAGAAAATGCAAATCCGATTTATTCAGCTCCCGGGCGAGGTTCTATGGTCCAGGTAAGGGCCAGAGAAGTCGCACTTAACTTTTTAGGGTAAGAAGTTTTATAAGGAGTGAAGGCATTTGATTGGATATAGGGGAGACAAAGCATAAGGCACTTGACTGGATATTGGGACCCAGGAAGTGGAGTGAAGGCAGTTATTACTGGTAGGTAGGCGGGATTTTTGGTGAGTGGGCCGTCTTGGGGAAGAATGACCTAAACAGGACAAAGAGTTATTGGGCAGGGTTTGGTGTGGCTTTTTTGAAATTTTTGGGTGGGGGTTTTTCAGCAGGGGCTAGGTGTCAGGTGCAGAGTGGTGACGAAATTCCCTGTTACCGGGAAGGATGGGCGTGTCCAAGCTCCCAGCAAGGCAACCGGCCTTACATTCACCTCTCGGTCAGGGTTGGGATTATTATTATTTGATTGTAGTTATATTAGGGAGCCTACAGTTTATGTGTGGGCAGGTATGTATTTACTGGATATGAATGCCAGCTCCTCCTCAAGCAGAGGAGTGGAGGAAGTGGCTTTATCCCTAGTATCAGCGGTTGGTATGCCCCTAGTTCTTAGAACAGTGTTGATGCAACTCTGGCTAGACGTAGCCACTCTTCTGGAACAGATGTGTTTTGTTGGGGCTGTGAGGGCTGGAACTGTGTCCTAAGATGCTGACTTCAGAGGCAACTTAGCCTCTCCCTGGCCTGGAGGTTCAGCTGAGCACTCCCACTGGCCCAGGTTGGAGTGTGGCAGTTTTTATTTATTTATTTTAGAGATGCGGGTCTCCCTGTGTTGCTCAGGTGGGTCTCAAACTCCTGGGCTCAAGCAATCCTCCCTCCTCAGCCTTCAAAGTTGAAGGGATTACAGGCACAAGCTTCAGTGCAGGCGTTAACAGCTCTGAGCTTTGTGAATGTCTGTAAGTTCCTATAGCCCTCTGTGTGTTGCGGTGGGGAGGGTTCCTGAGAAATCTTCTGGGATGCAGTTAGGCCTCCTTTGAGGGACCAACCTGGGGCTCCAGAGGCTTAGGGTTCAGGCCAAGTACCTGGTCAAGTGTGGGGCACCCTGCAGCCTCCCAGCCTTGGTCTTGCTTCTCCAACCCTCCCCCACCACCCTATCTGGCCCAGGCCCACAGGGCTGGCTGGGTGTCCCCCAGGCAACTGCATTGACAGCTGCAAGGCCCAGTGGAGGAAGCAACACCATGCCTTCCCCTCTTTACAGCCTTTACGACCTCTCTCCAGGGGTCCTTCGTAGAAATGGAGTGAGAGACAGATCAGAGGCAGCCTCCAGCTCTTTACTGAGAGACAGAGTGTGTGTAAGGAGAGAGAACTGTGCTGAAAAATGAACGTGCCCCTTTTCCAATTTCCCACCCAGCCCTGCTCATCTGTGCAGGTGGACCCAGGGCTTGTCATTAAGTCTCTATCTCTCTTTTTTTTCCTTTTTTTTTCCACAAACTCATTGCTCAGTATCACAGAAAGTCTCTATCTCTGACACCTCTGCAGCGTCCATGTCCTGGGCACCCTGCCTCTGTCTCCTCCTTCCCCCTCAGCCTCAGCTGCACACAGGGGCCCAGCACCCTTGAAGCTGCCCCTCCCACCCCAGCACCAGCCCTCAGAACTAGCCCTTCACAAAATAACCCCCAAGCCCCACTTCAATCTTGGCACTGAGCTCCTAGATAACAGGAGGAGACAGAGGAAAGAAAGAGAAGAGAAATGCAGAGAACAGAACTGAGTCTAGGCTAGGCGCGGTGGCTCACGCCTGAAATCCCAGCACTCTGGGAGGCCAAGGCAGGCGGATTACTTGGGCTCAGGAGTTTGAGACCAGCCTGGGCAACAGGGCCAAACTCCATCTCTACCAAAAGTTAGCTGGGCGTGGGGGTGCGTGCTTGTAGTCCTAGCTACTCGGGAGGCTGAGGTAGGAGGATCACTTGAGCTTGGGAGGTAAAAGTTGCCGTGAGCCAAGATCGAGCCAGTGCACTCCAGCCTAGAAGACAGAGCAAGACCCCACCTCAAAAAAAAAAAAAAAGAACAGGGTCTAGGCCGGGAGCACTGGCTCATGCCTATAATTTCAGCACTTTAGGAGACCAGGATCAGTGGCGTCCAGGAGTTCAAGACTAGCCTGGGCAACATAGTAACAACCTATCTCTACAAAAAATAAAAAAATTAGCTACTAGGCACGGTAGCACATGCCTGTGGTCCCAGCTGCGTAGGAGGCTGAGGTGGGAGGATTGCTTGACCTTGGGAGGTCGAGGCTGTAGTGTGCTGTGTTCATGCCATAGCACTCAGCCTGGGTGACAAGAGCGAGACCTTGTCTAAAAAAGAAAAAGAAAAGAGAGGCCGGGTGCAGTAGCTCATGCCTAACACTTTAGGAGGCTGAGGCAGATCACCTGAGGCCAGGAGTTTGAGACCAGCCTGGCCAACATAGTGAAACACTGTCTCTACTAAAAATACAAAAAAATTAGCTGGGCATGGTGGTGCACACCTGTAATCCCAGCTACTCAGGAGACTGAGGCATGAGAATTGCTCAAACTCAGGAGGTGGAGGTTGCAGTGAGCCAAGAGCGAGCCTGGGCGATCTCCAGCTTGGGCAACAGAGTGAGGCCATGTCTCTAATAATAATAATAATAATAATAATAAAACAGCAAAGAATTGAGTCTAGGGGGATGCAGTTTAGGGAGTAGGGAGTCAGTCTGTCTGTCCAGCTATTCTTTTAAATTTTTTTAAAAAGGGGTCTCACTACATTGGCCGGGTTGATCTTGAACTCTTGGCCTCAAGCAATCCTCCTGCCTCGACCTCCCAAAGACTAGGACTATAGGCATGAGGCATGGTGCCCAGCCAGTCCAGTTGTTCTTATGTTCATCTATTCACCTAGCCACTGCCTACTTGCCTGTCTCTCTGCTCACTTCTCTTGCCATCTTTTGTTTTTTTTTTTTCTTATTTTTTATTTTTGGAGACGGAGTCTTGTTCTGTCCCCCAGGCTGGAGTGCAGTGGTACAATCTCAGCTCACAGGAACCTCTACCTTCTGGGTTCAAGCAATTCTCCTGTCTCAGCCTCCCGAGTATCTGGGACTATAGGCACCCACCACCACACCCAGCTAATTTTTGTATTTTTAGTAGAGATGAGGTTTCACCACATAGGCCAGGTTGGTCTTGAACTCCTGAGCCCAAGTAATCTGCCTGCCTCTGCCTCTCAAAGTGCTGGCCATCACCCCCCCAGTCCTCTCACTGTCTTTCTTTTTCTTTGATCTATTGTATCTATCATTCATTCATTTGTGCTTCATTTACAGGTCAAGTCCCAAATAGACCTGCAAAACAATGTATATATAAGTAAAAGTTCCCAACCTCCACTTTTGGAAATTCTACTTTCACACAATATTCACACTCCTACTCCTGTTCTCTCTCGGGGTGGTTTGCCCCAACCCCTTCTCTGTCTCTTTCTCTCTCTCTGAACACTTACTCCATCCAGCCTCACCTGGGCCACTGTGCCTTCTCACCCTCAGCCCAGATTCCCTCACCCTTGGCCCTCTGCCACCCGACTTGTACCGACTCCAGGCTGGTCCAGGGTTGTGGGAGGGATTCCCACGGCCTTTCTGCTCTCAGAAGGAGACTCTCTCTCCACCTCAGCTGCTAAAGACCTTCCCCACTCTCCCTCCTCAAGCCTTTATCTGGTCTGCCCTCCTCACCCCTTCAACCACAGCTGCTCCCCGACTCTACCAACTCCACAGAGCCAGGAATGTGAACTCCCTCATTTGCACGCCCTACCCTAATCCAGTGATCGCCATACTCTTCTCATCCTTCTTCTTTCCCCCTGGATTCTGATTTCTCCTTCTGGGAGAGGCCAGCAACTACTTTGGGGTTGACGCTTGCCATCTCTAATTTTTGTGGGACACCTCTTCCTTTCTGCATCTTCTGACCCTTCCTGCATCTTCCCTGCCCTCAGCCCAAAGACACCTCCCCGACCCCTGTCCTGCTGCCACCAGCCCAGCCTCCTCTCTACACAGCCGCTTGCCAGAAGGTGGACCTCCCACCTCTCTCTCTCCATCACCTCCTTTCCACTCTTCAGTTAGGCTTCTGTCTCCCACTACTCCACGAAACTGCTCTCACCAGGGTAATCGATGCCAGCCACATCTTCAAATTTAATGATATCTATTCAGTTCTCTTTTTTTTTGTTTTTGAGACGGAGTCTCACTCTGTCATCCAGGCTGGAGTGCAGTGGCGTGATCTCGGCTCACAGCAACCTCCGCCTCCTGGGTTCAAGCGATTCTCCTGCCTCAGCCTCCAGAGTAGCTGGGACCACAGGCATGCACCACCATGCCCAGCTAAAGTTTTGTATTTTCAGTAGAGTTTTACCATGTTGGTCAGGCTGGTCTCGAACTCCTGACCTCAAGTGATCTGCCCGCCTCTTGGCCTTCCAAAGTGCTGGGATTACAGGCGTGAACCACTGAACCTGGTTCACAACACAATTTTGGATATAATTCAGTTGATTCCTTTTCTTTAAATTTTTTTTTTTTTTTTTTTTTTTTTGAGACAGCATCTCTTATATTGCCCAGGCTGAGTGCAATGGCACAATCATAGCTCACTGCAGCCTCGAACTCTTGGGCACCTCAGGCTCCTGAGTAGCTGGGACTGCAGGTGTGCATCACCATGCCTGGCTAATTTTTAAAATTTTTTTGTGGCGATGAAGTCTCACTAGGCTACTAATGAACTCCTGGCCTCAACCAATTCTTCCACCTCAGCCTCTCAAAGTGCTGGGATTATAGGCATGAGCCACTGTGCCCCATCCTGATTCCTTTGCTTAAACTTTTTTTTTCTTTTTTTTTTTTTT
>PVKV010017674.1:0-47003 GCA_004027835.1 Alouatta palliata | reverse complement strand
AGCAAACTGACACAAGAACAGAAAATCAAACACCGCATATTCTCACTCATAGGCGGGTGTTGAACAATGAGAACACATGGACACAGGGAGGGGAGCATCTCACACTGGGGTCATTTGGGGGGAAAAAGGGGAGGGACAGCGGGGGGTGGGGAGTTGGGGAGGGATAGCATGGGGAGAAATACCAGATATAGGTGATGGGAAGGAAGGCAGCAAATCACACTGCCATGTGTGTACCTATGTAACAATCTTGCATGTTCTTCACATGTACCCCCAAACCTAAAATGCAATAAAAAGTATATATATTTAAAAAAAAAAACTGTCTTAGTTTCGCTGATGTATTCCAAACATCCAGAACAATACTAGGCCCATAGTAGACCCTCAATAAAAAATTTTAAATTAATGATTACGTTATTAACAGTAATAATGATGACAACTACTTTTCCATTTACTCTGTGCTTACTACATACTTGGCAAAGTAGTATGCATTTACTACACAAGATTTCATTTAGTATTTCCTAAAGCAATTTGGGATATTTATTAGCAGCCTCATATTACAGATGAGTTAAGTGAGGCTTACAGAAGGGAAATAATTTTCCCGAGGCTGCAAAATTGTTAAGTCATGAAACCAGGAGCCAACCCAAATTTGCTTTGCTCAAAAAAAACTTCTCTTCTTTAGTCATTATACTATATGTGATTATGAACAAGACTGAAAAAAATGTAGATTAGATCAGCAGTCCCCAATCTTTTTGGCACCAGGGACTGGTTTTGTGGAAGATAATTTTTCCACAGATGGGGAGGGTGGGGATGGTTTCGGGATAAAACTCTTCTGTCTCAGATCATCAAGCATTAGATTCTCATAGAGTGTGAAACCTAGATTCTTCACATGTGCAGTTCACAATAGGGTTCGTATTCTCTACAAGAATCTAATTCTGCCGCCTATCTGACAGGAGGTGGCGCTCAGGCAGTAATGCTCACTGGCCCTCGGCTCACCTCCTGCCGTGTGGCCCAGTTCCTAACAGGCCATGGACCACTCAGGTCCAAGGCCCCGGGGCTGGGGACCCCTGGATTAGATGACAACTCTGTCATAAACAGATTTCACAGTTGAATAACAATGGCTAACTAATAGACGGGGTAAACTTGGAAGTAGATCTTTACTTAACAAGTAATCACAGGGTTCTACCCATTTCAGTGACATAACTAATCCTTGAAGGAATAAATAGTAGGAAAGCTTATCAGATTTATGGATGATATAAAGATGGAGAATATAGTTAACATTACAGATGACACAGTCAGGATTCAAATATTTCTCCAAAGACTGAAATGATGTAACAGAAATCAAGATTACTTTTAAAAAAACAAATACAAATATATCCTGATTATAGGCAAATCAGTGGAATATGTATAGGAAAATGAACAACTGGTTGATGGTTCCCATCTTATGTTCCCATCACATCAAATCATGTGCTATTCTTGTCTTTGCACTGGCTCTTCCCTCTGCTTAAGATGTCATTATAACTCTTCTTTGATGTTACTATAATATCTATCCTTAAGACCCAACACAAATGTAACCACTTCTGAGAAGTCTTCTTTACTCCGTGAGACAAGATTGGTTATTCCTTCCCCTTTGTGCTCCTATCACATTGTGTACATACCTCTAGCAGTACACATCTGTTTTCTTCATTTCTCAAGGGCAAGGGCTGTGTTTTTGTTGCCTTTTAATCTGGAGTCTAGCAGAGTTCCTGACATATAGTAAGCACTCTCTTCATGTTAACTTCTATCATCACCCTCAGCAGCAGAATCTTCTGTGTTAACTTCTGAATCTACCTCTTCTCCTTTACAACCCATGGCCCCAGGTCATTATGATAATAGCCTTATTGGTATTCTTGCTATTAGTAACTGCCTTTCATATTGCTGCCAGAGTAATCCTTCCAAACACATAAATTTGATCATTTCACTTCTTAATTCAAAGGTCTTTGATAGATCCCCATTGCCTGTAGAACCTGAATCTTCTTAGCAGTACATACAACCCTACTCATATAACTTTTTAGAATCCAGCTTCATCTCTTGCTACACTTCAGCTGTACACTATACTGTAAAAATACTGAACTACTTCTGTCTGTAGCCCAGAATTACTGTTGCCTCTATACTTGGAATGTTTTCAACTTGCCTGTTTTCCAGGAAAACTAAGTTTGATTCAATTTTATAAATTTTTACTGAGCACTCTTCTATGCACTAAAATACAATAGTAAACGGTACACAATTCCTCCTTTCAATGCCTTACATTCTACCATGTGAGACAAAATAAGTCTTAACTTAAAAGCTACTTCTATAAATCCTTTCATGGCTTTCCTTCTATTTCCTATGTTCTCATTACATTTGTACATACTGCCATTACAATATTTTTTTAACTCAATATTTTCATGTGCTTATTTGTGAAACATTTGTTAAAGTATAATATGCAAATATGACTCCTCATAAGTCTTCAATGTGATTATACTTGGGTAATCACCAGTCAGATCAAGATTTAGAGCATTTGCAACACCTCAGAAGGCACCCTTTCCCATTCTATTACATCCCTCACCCAAGATAACCATTGTTCTGACTTCTACTATCACAGATTAGTTTCGCATGTTCTTAAGTACATAAATGGAATCACACAGTATGTCATCTCATGTGATAAGATTCTGTTGCTCTACCTAACGACCAGGATTAATCCACGCTGTGTGTAAAACAGTTATAAAACAGAATGCAATACTGTAGGGGAAATAAATGAATACAGTTCTAAACATCCATATAGATACAATCTAAAAAATATAAACATAGACAGGAAACATAATTCTATTCACATAAAGTAACAATGAAGCAAGAGAAAAAGATAAACAACATTGTTTATGGATAAATTCCTATATAACAAAACAAAGAAAAGCATGGGAACATTTAATATAACTACCAGGGTGATGGATACATCTACAGGACAAGGAGGATGTTCACTTCATTATTCGTTTTTGAACTGAGCTTTTTTTTTTTTTTTGGAGTTGGTCTCACTTTGTCACCCAGGCAGGAGTGCCGTGGTATGATCTCGGTTCACTGCAACCTCCACCTCCCAGGTTCAAGCAATTCTCCTGTCTCAGTCTCCTGAGAAGCTGGGATTGCAGGTGCCTGCCACTGCACCCAGCTAATTTTTCTATTTTTAATAGAGATGAGGTTTCACCATGTTGGCCAGGCTGGTCTCAAACTCCTGACCTCAAGTGATCCTCCAGCTTCGACCTCCCAGAGTGTTAGGATTACAGGCATGAGCCACCACATCTAGCCTAAACTGAGCATATTATTTTATTATACTGGTATAGGAATTATAGCATTTATTATTACAAAATAATTACTTGCTTGCCTGCATAACTTCACTGCAAGCTCCCTGCAAGCAGAGACTGGTTTTTCATTTCTGTGTTCCTAATACTTAATGAGATTCCTGCATGAATACATTCAACATATATGTCAGTTACTGTGCTAGATTCCAGGGACACAAACTGTGAGCAGAAAACATACAATTTTGCTTTCATAAAGTTTATAGTATACTGAAGGTAGGAAGAGAAAGCAGAGACAATAGAATCAGGTATATAATTACAAATTACAAGGATTATTATGAAGGAAAGAAATCTGATGCTAGGAGAACATATAATAGAGGAATGTGATATAGTTTGAGGAAGGATTCCCCAAAGAAATAGATTTGAACTGGGATGTGAACCCTGATTAAGAGTTAAGAAAGTAAATGAGTATATAGTGAAGAGAGGAATTGTTTTAGGCAATAAGAGCAATATGTAAAAAGACCTTGGTACAGTGGGGGAAACAGATGAAAACAGAGAGATAGGCTAGTAATAGCCAAAAAGTGGAAACAACCCAAATGCCCATCAACTTACGAATGAGTAAACAATATGTGGTACATTCATATCAATATGAATATTATTCAGGTATAAAAAATAAAGTACTATTACTAATATATGCTACAACATGAATGAACCTTGAAAACATGCAGTGAAAGAATCTAGACACAAATGGTCACATATTGTATGATTCCATTTATATGAAATGACCATAAGAGGAAAATACACAGAGACAGAAAGCAGATTAGAGGTTGCCAGGAACTAGGGAGCACGGGGAACAGAAAATGACTGCCAATGGGGTATAGAGCTTTTTTGGGGAATAACAGAAATGTTCTGGGATGAGATAGTGGTGGTGGTTGTACAACGTTGTAAATATAATAAAACCACTGAATTCTACATTTTAAAATGGTGAGTTTTATGGTATGTGAATCATACCTAATTTTTTTTTTTTTAAAGAAGTGGGCAGAAAATAGAGCACACAGGGTCTTTGAAATTATCTTGGAGGTTTTCCAATTTTATCCTAAGAGCAGTAAGAAGCCACTGAAGGTTTCAGGAAGGATACAATGTAGATGCTCCAAAATTACTTTCTGAACAAATGAAAATAATTATGGATAAACAACCCCAGTACTCTGTTCTCAAGACTGATAGATCTTTGCCTTTTAATTTAAAACTATAAATTATCCTAGAAAATACCTTTAGGCTGACCTAAGCTTTTGTTCAGAAAGGGTTACTCCTCTCCAAAGGCCATTTTTCAGATGTGCTATCCTACCTGTATGTCTTGATGTCTCACTGAAAATCCATGAGGACTAACCAGGGCTGGGATTCCAATAGGTAGGATCAGAATAACTGTGGTACATGCAACTTGGTGGAGAGCTATGAAGAGGAACTCTTCTTGCCAAATAATACATATCTCCAATAATGCTGAAAGATGATAAATTACAATGTCCATAAATGGAGGGTTATTCTGAGTTCCAAAATGATAGTATGAGATTTCAGAAGCCCTGCAAACTTTCTCTGTTCTTGGCAGGGTTAAAGGCCATGAACTATATAGCCCATGAGCATAAAGCCTGCTTACATAAGTCAGGATGCTCTGACCAGTCATCTTCACTCCAAAGACCAGCAGTGCTTCTGTGTACTCAAGGTTTATCCTTTGACCAACACTTCTCCTTGGTGCTTTAATGGTTTTATTATAGTAATGTTAAAAGATATTTCTACAAAATGGTAAACAAAACAAAACCCAGTTATCCTTCCCTTCAAAATTGATAGGTAATAACATTAAGGCTTTGTCCAATGATTCATCTTAGATGAAAAACATGGTTTTAATGATATACACACATATGTACATATGCTACTACCTTTTATATAGATTTTCTTTGAAATCAGTTTAAAACAGTATACCTGGGGTATCACTTAGGTGGCTGGTTTTCTCAGACCCCAGATGTCTCATCCTCATTGTTAGGGCTAAGTTAATATTTGAGCTATCCAGAGTAGCATGTCAAATTTAGTGGTAACAGTCTACCTACTCCCTTCAAAAACCTTATGAGAGAAGGAGCTGTTCTAATGTCTATTATCTTCACCTACAGACTTTCTCTCTCTTGGATCGTGTTAGAATGGTTTCATTTGCTTTAATTTGGCTTTGAGTTATTTGTATCAGGAATAAATACTGGATTAGAATTGTGTAGAAAAGCTAGCTGGCATTTAGGTTTTACCACCTCAGTTAACTTTTCAGGGTATGTGTCTCAGAGAAAGAAAGAGAAAAACACAGAGAGAGACAGAGACAAAAAGATCCGTATTTGTCTTAATTTTTTGAGGTTAGAGAGAATTTGTCCCATTTCTTTACTTTTTTCTGTGCCTTGTACAAAGTGGAATTTTAGTCAAAATTATCTTCCCTTTTGTTTAAGACACCAAAGAATACAAGAAGTATCACTGATATAAAAAAACATTACAAGATTAGAAAAAAGCCCAAATCCTAGAATCAATGAAATATGGTACATTTTGACTGGTTAACTTAATAAGAAAACAATTAAAATGGCTTAACATGCAATTAAGTCAGAAATTATAAAGCCGTGTCTGAAGAGTTCAGCAAACTCCATACTATGTTATTTGTGATAAAGAAGCAAAATTCTTAGGCTTACATGCTTTATTGTATGCAGTTTAAACACACACGTTGGTTATGCTAGGTTAAACATGACCAAACATACACAAGTGAAACCTAACCCTCATTATTACAGGAATAGGGGACTGTGCTCAGAAAAAGACTTGTCTGTAGCCAGGGACTATTTTAATCTGTGATTAAGCACCTCAATGACGAAATATAATCTCTATTGTATTTTGTGACATGATGACATCTGCTTGAGAACCACAATCAACAGAATACTAGTAAAATAAATCCAACTTGCCTTTTAAAGATGGTTTGAAAAAGAAAAATAGGGGGAAGTACTTTATAAATGACTGGCAAACCAAGAAAGCTCACTAAAGCCACAAGTGGCTAAGAATGTTGAACAGATAATCCATATACCACTTCCTTTCTTAACCCCAAATTTAAAGCTAGCAGTACTTACCACCTCAAGCCCTTTTTAACCAACAATAAATATTACAGAAACTAAGAAGACTGCCAAAACCTAACAGTCTACAATCCAGTGAGTAAAAATACTTTGACATTTTTAATGCATGAAAATTGTCTTTTATCTAAAAGCCCTACAATAAAATCTAAAGGAAAAATATCATGTGTTATAGAAAACTACATTTAAAACTAACATAACAAAGAATCATGTGTTCACCTTTTAACCTGGTTGGTTTTTAAAAATCAAAGCTACTTTAGTGGCATTTTAGAATTCTTTCCTCAAGCTGAAATTCTTTTCAACTTCATTTAAAAACTCTACTGCTAGGCCGAGGCAGGCAGATCATGAGGTCAGGAGATTGAGACCATCATGGCCAACATGGTGAAACCCCGTCTCTACTAAAAATACAAAAAATTAGCTGGGCCTAGTGGTACGTACCTGTAATCTTAGCTACTCGGGAGGCTGAGGCAGGCGAATCGCATAAACCAAGGAGTCAGAGGCTGCGGTGAGCCAAGATGGCACCATAGCACTCTAGTCTGGCAATAGGGGGAGATTTTTTTTTTTTTTTTTTTTTTTTTTAAAAAGGAGGAGGGATCTAAGATGGCTGATTAGGAGCAGCTTTGGATTGTAGCTCCCAGCGAGAGCACAGAAGGTGAGTGGACACTGCATTTCCAGACAGATTTTTATTGCCCACAGACCAGGAGATTCCTGGGCGGAGGAGTGCCACAGGTCACCAGCGCAGTTGTTTTGGCCGGAGCAGGGGGTCTCCACACAAAAAATTCACACGGGTCCGGGCGCCTTTTTAGCTAGTGACTGGAGTGCCTGGGAGACAGAGTCGCCCGCTCAACTGATAAAAAGGGGACTGAAACAGGGAGCCAGGCCAGGAGATTTCCAGGCGAAAAAGCGCCACAAGTCTTCAGAGTGGCTGTTTCAGCCAGCGCAGTGGGTCTCCACACCGGAAATCAGACAACTCTAGGTACCTTTTCAACAGGCAACTGGAACACCTGGGAGACACAGTTACCCATTCAATTAATAAAAAGGGGACTGAAATAGGGAGCCAGGCCAGGAGATTCCCAGGCAGAAAAGCGCCACAAGTCTCCAGCACAGCCGTTTCAGCTGGCACAGCGGGACTCTGCACAAAATCTCACACAAATCCGGGCGCCTTTTCAACTGGCGACTGGAATGCCTGGGAGACAGAGTCGCCTATTCAACTGAAAAAAAGGGGACTGAAACAGGGAGCCAGGCCAGGAGATTCCTGGGCAAAAAAGGTGCCATGAGTCTCCAGCGCGGCTGTTTCAGCTGGTTCAGTGGGTCTCTGTACAAGAAATCACACAAATCTGGGTGCCGTTTCAACTGGTGACTGGAATGCCTGGGATACAGATTTGCCCATTCAACTGAAAAAAAAGGGGTCTGAGGCAGGGAGCCAGGTGATCAGGCTTGGCCTGTCCTACCCCCACAAAAACCAGCAATCAGAAACGCTCTGGATTGAGAGTTTCACAGCAAGTACAGCTGAACCTGGGACGCTCCAGCTCTGTTGGGGAGAGGTGTCCACCATTACCAAAACAATCCACCACTGCTGAGGCAGTCCACCATTGTCGAGGCAGTTCTAACTATACTCCAATAAACAGGACATCAGGGAAGTTCACATGGCAGCTGGACAGAGCCCACAGCAGCTGAGCAACGCTTCTGCTGACAGACTGTGACTAGGCTGCCTCCTCGTTGGGCAGGGCAGCCCTGAAAAAAGGCAGCAGGAAGACAGAAACTTATAAATAAAGCCCTACCTTCCCGGAACACAGCACCTGGGGAAAAAAACGTCAGTTATGAGTTCTGCTGCAGCAGACTTAAACGTACCTGCCCAGCAGATCTGAATGAACAATGGAGCTCACAGCTCAGCACTTGAGCTCCTAGAAAGGACAGACTGTCTCCTCAAGCAGCTCCCTGATCCCCATGTATCCAGAGTCACCTAATAAAGGAGAGCTCAGACTGACATCTGGCAGGTATCCTTCTGGGACAAAGAGAGCAGAAGAAGAAACTGGTAGCAACCCTTAAGTGATCTGCAGCTGCTGCAGGTGAGCCCCAGGCAAGCAGGGTGTGGAGTGGACCTCCAGCAGTCCTACAGCAGAGGGGCCAGACTGTTAGAAGGTAAACTAAGAAACAGAAAGAAATAACTTCATCATCAACAAACTGGATGTCCACTCAGAGACCCAATATGAAAGTCAACAACTACAAAGACCACAGGTAAATAAATCCACAAAGATGGGAAGAAATCAGCGCAAAAAAGATGGAAACACCCAAAACCAGAACTCCTCTCCTCCTCCAAGGGATCACAACTCCTCACCAGCAAGGGAACAAAGCTGGATGGAGAATGAGTGGGATGAATTTACAGAAACAGGCTTCAGAAGGTGGGCAATAAGAAACTTCTCTGAGCTAAAAGAACATGTGCTAACTCAATGCAAAGAAACTAAGAACCTTGAAAAAAGGTTTGACGCAATGCTAACGAGAATAAACAGCTTAGAGAGGAATATAAATGAATTGATCAAGCTAAAAAACACAACACGAGAACTTCAAGAAGCATACACAAGTTTCAATAGCCGAACTGACAAAGCAGAAGAAAGGATATCAGAGGTCGAAGATCAACTCAATGAAACAAAACGAGAGGGCAAGATTAGAGAAAAAAGACTAAAAAGAAACAAACAAAGCCTCCAAGAAATATGGGATTATATGAAAAGACCTAATCTACGTTTGATAGGTGTACCTGAATGTGACAGAAAGAATGAATCCAAGCTGGAAAATACTCCTCAGAATATTATCCAGGAAAACTTCCCCAACCTAGCAAGGCAGGTCAATATTCAAGTTCAGAAAATGCAGAGAACACCATAAAGATATTCCTCAAGAAGAGCAACCCCAAGGAACATAATCATCAGATTCAACCAGGGTTGAAATGAAGGAGAAAATGCTAAGGGCAGCCAGAGAGAAAGGTCAGGTTACCCACAAACGGAAGCCCATCAGACTCACAGCAGATCTCTCAGCAGAAACCCTATAAGCCAGAAGAGAGTGGGGGCCAATATTCAACATCCTTAAAGAAAAGAACTTTTAACCCAGAACTTCATATCCAGCCAAACTAAGTTTCATAAGCGAAGGAGAAATAAAATTCTTTACGAAGAAGCAAGTACTCAGAATTCATCACCACCAGGCCTGCTTTAAAAGAGCTCCTGAAAGAAGCACTAAACACAGAAATGAACAACCAGTACCAGCCACTCCAAAAACATACCAAATGGTAAACAGCATCGACACAATGAAGAAACTACATCAAATAACAGGC
This sequence comes from Alouatta palliata, assembly GCA_004027835.1. Taxonomy (NCBI): domain Eukaryota; kingdom Metazoa; phylum Chordata; class Mammalia; order Primates; family Atelidae; genus Alouatta; species Alouatta palliata. The sequence continues at coordinate 37,242 of PVKV010017674.1, read as the reverse complement.
AAAATAGCCAGCTAGCATCAAAATGGCAGGATCAAATTCACACATAACAATATTAACCCTAAATGTAAATGGGCTAAATGCCACAATCAAAAGACACAGACTGGCAAATTGGATAAAAAGACAAAACCCATCGGTGTGCTGTATCCAGGAAATCCCTCTTACATGCAAGGATACACATAGGCTCAAATTAAAGGGATAGACAAAGATTTACCAAGCAAATGGAGAGCAAAAAAAAGCAGGAGTTGCAATCCTAGTCTCTGATAAAATAGACTTTAAACCAACAAAGATCAAAAGAGACAAAGAGGGACATTACGTAATGGTAAAAGGATCAATGCAACAAGAAGAGCGAACAATCCTAAATATATATGCACCCAATACAGGAGCACCCAGATACATAAAGCAAGTTCTTAATGCCTTACAAAGAGACTTAGACTCCCACACAATAATAGTGGGAGACTTTAACACTCCAATGTCAATATTAGATCAACGAGACGGAAAATTAACAAGGATATCCAGGACTTGAACTCAGATCTGGATCAAGCAAACCTAATAGACATTTACAGAACTCTCAACCCCAAATCCACAGAACACACATTCTTCTCAGCACCACATCACACCTACTCTAAAATTGACCACATAATTGGAAGTAAATCACTCCTCAGCAAATGCAAAAGAACGGAAATAACAAACAGTCTCTCAGACCACAGTGCAATGAAGTTAGAACTCAGAATTCAGAAACTAACTCAGAACCGCACAGCTTCATGGAAAGTGAACAACTGATTCTTGAATGTTGACTGGATAAACAATGAAATGAAGGCAGAAATAAAGATGTTCTTCAAAACCAACGAGAACGAAGACACAACGTACCAGAATCTCTGGGGCACATTTAAAGCAGTGTGTAGAGGAAAATACATAGCAATAAATGCCCACATGACAAGCAAGGAAAGATCTAAAATCAACACCCTATCAACAAAATTGAAAGAGCTAGAGGAGCAAGATCAAAAAACTCAAAACCTAGCAGAAGACAAGAAATAACTAAGATCAGAGCAGAACTGAAGGAGACAGAGACACAAAAAACTCTTCAAAAAAATCAATAAATCCAGGAGTTGGTTTTTTGAAAAGATCAACAAAATAGACCATTAGCCAGATTAACAAAAAAGAAAAGAGAGAATAATCAAATAGATGCAATAAAAAACAATAAAGGGGTCATCACCACAGATTCCACAATAATACAAACCATCATCAGAGATTATTACAAACAAATCTATGCACATAAACTAGTAAACCTGGAAGAAATGGATAAACTCCTGGGCACTCGCATCCTCCCAAGCCTAAACCAGGAAGAAGTCGAAACCCTGAATAGACCAATAACAAGGTATGAAGTTGAGGCAGCAATTGACAGCCTACCAACCAAAAAAAGCCCAGGTCCAGATGGGTTCACAGCCGAATTCTACCAGACATACAAAGAGGAGCTGGTACCACTCCTTCTGAAACTATGCCAAACAGAAAGACGGAATCCTTCCCAAGTCATTTTATGAGACCAGCATCATCCTGATACCAAAACCTGGCAGAGACTTAGCAAGAAAAGAAAACTTCAGGCCAATATCCATGATGAACATAGATGCAAAAATCTGCAATAAAATACTGGCAAACTGATTGCAACAGCACATTAAAAAGCTTATCCATCACGATCAAGTAGGCTTCATCCCGGGAATGCAAGACTGGTTCAACATACGCAAGTCTATAAACGTAATTCACCGCATAAACAGAACTAAAAACAAAAACCACATGATTATCTCAATAGATGTAGAGAAGGCCTTTGACAAAATTCAACAGCCCTTTACGCTAAAAACCCTCAATAAACTAGGTATTGACGGAACATATCTCAAAATAATAAAACCTATTTATGACAAACCAACAACCAATATCATACTGAATGGGCAAAAACTGGAAGCATTCCCTTTGAAATCTGGCACTAAACAAGGATGCCCTCTCTCACCACTCCTATTCAATATAGTATTGGAAGTTCTAGCCAGAGCAGTCAGGCAAGAAAAAGAAATAAAAAGTGTTCAATTAGGAAAGGAGGAAGTCAAATTGTCTCTATTTGCAGATGACATGATTGTATATTTAGAAGACCCCATCGTCTCAGCCCCAAATCTCCTGAAACTGATAAGCAACTTCAGCAAAGTCTCAGGATACAAAATCAATGTGCAAAAATCACAAGCATTCCTATACACCAATAACAGACTTAAAGAGAGCCAAATCAAGAACAAACTGCTATTCACAGTTGCTACAAATAGAACAAAATACCTAGGAATACAGCTAACAAAGAATGTAAAGGACTTCTTCAAGGAGAACTACAAACCACTGCTCAACGAAATAAGAGAGGACACAAACAGATGGAGAAATATTCCATGTTCATGGCTAGGAAGAATCAATATTGTGAAAATGGCCATACTGCCCAAAGTAATTTACAGATTCAATGCTATCCCCATCAAGCTACCAATGACCTTCTGCCCAGAACTGGAAAAAACCACCTTAAACTTCATATGGAACCAAAAGAGAGCCCGCAGAGCCAAGTCAATTCTAAGCAAAAAGAACAAAGTGAGAGGCATCACACTACCGGACTTCAAACTATACTACAAGGCTACAGTAATCAAAACAGCATGGTACTCGTACTACAACAGAGATATAGACCACTGGAACAGAACAGAGGCCTCAGGGGCAACACAACACATCTACAGCCATCTGATCTTTGACAAACCTGATAAAAACAAGCAATGGGGAAAGAATTCCCTGTTTAATAAATGGTGTTAGGAAAACTGGTAGCCATGTATAAACAGCAGAAACTAGACCCCTTCCTGATACCTTACACTAAAATTAACTCCAGATGGATTAAAGACTTAAACATAAGACCTAACACCACAAAAACCCTAGAAGAAAATCTAGGCAAACCCATTCAGGACATAGGCATAGGCAATGACTTCATGACTAAAACACCAAAAGCACTGGCAACAAAAGTCAAAATAGACAAATGGGACCTAATCAAACTCCACAGCTTCTGCACGGCAAAAGAAACAGTCATTACAGTGAATCGGTAACCAATGGGTAAAAATTTTTGCAGTCTACCCATCTGACAAAGGGCTGATATCCAGATCTACAAAGAACTAAAACAGATTTACAAGAAAAAAACAAACAAGCCCATTCAAAAGTGGGCAAAGGATATGAACAGACACTTTACAAAAGAAGACATATATAGGGCCAACAAACATATGAAAAAATGCTCATCATCACTGGTCATTAGAGAAATGCAAATCAAAACTATGCTGAGACACTGTTTCATGCCAGTTAGAATGGTGATCATTAAAAAATCTGGAGACAACAGATGCTGGAGAGGATGTGGAGAAATAGGAACACTTTTATACACTGTTGGTGGGAGTGTAAATTAGTTCAACTATTGTGGAAGACAGTGTGGCGATTCCTAAAGGACCTAGAAATAGAAATTCCTTTTGATCCAGCAATCCCATTACTGGGTATATATCCAAAGGATTATAAATCATTCTACTATAAGGACACATGCACACGAATGTTCACTGCAGCACAGTTTACAATACCAAAGACTTCGTACCAACCCAAATGCCCATCAGTGATAGACTGGACAGGGAAAATGTGGCAGATATACACCTTGGAATACTATGCGGCCATAAAAAATGATGAGTTTGTGTCCTTTGTAGGGACATGGATGAACCTGGAAACCATCATTCTCAGCAAACTGACACAAGAACAGAAAATCAAACACCGCATGTTCTCACTCATAGGCAGGTATTGAGCAATGAGAACACATGGACACAGGGAGGGGAGCATCACACACTGTGGTCTGTGGAGAGGATCTAGGGAGGGACAGTGGGAGGTGGGGAGTTGGGGAGAGATAGCATGGGGAGAAATGCCAGATATAGGTGACAGGGAAGAAGGCAGCAAACCACATTGCCATGTATGTACCTATGCAACAATCTTGCATGTTCTTCACATGCACCCCAAAACCTAAAATGTAATAAAATATATATTAAAAAAAAAAAAGATATTGCTAGCACTCTCATGGCTCTCTCCAAGATAAATGGAGACACTGGTTTCTTCTGTGCATCACTTTCACTTCCCTTCTCATAGAAGTCCATCCCTATGAAATGCCACCCTCTGCTGCCACAGACTGCCAACGTCCCACTCACATACAAAGCCTGGTGAGACGTGAATTCCTCTGTGAAGAAAAGACTTCCATGAAGAAAGGCCACTGAACCTCTCCTTTCTCACTCATTCAACACCAGTTTTGGGTCTAGGTATACTAAATGAGACTAAACATATCCCCAACTCCCTCTGCCCTCATATTTGCCTTTGGTATCCCCAACTCCCTCTGCCCTCATATTTGCCTTTGGAACCCAACCACGACATTGTTAGAAAGTCTAAGCAATACCAAGAAGCCAAGTGCAAAAGCTTCAGCTGACAGCCTTGGGAAGGTCTGAGTCAATAGGTAGCATCAATGAAATATGTGAGATAGCAAGCCCTCAGAATTCAACCTTCACATTTGAGTTTCTCTAGCTGATGTGAGTGGTACAGAGACAAGATCCCTACTGACCCCCTTGCCCAAAGTATAGATGTGAGGGCAAACTAAATGCTGTTGTTTTAAGCCACAAAGCCTTACAATCATTTCTTATGCAGAGTAACACTGAGAAACTGGAACAGGTCAAAATATAAAAATCGATTGTATGTTTATATATTAATAAAAAAAATTGAAAGATAAAATTAAGACCTAAAAGTTGCAGTAACACTGAGAAACATGAAACGCTTAGAATTTAACAAATCCTAACATTGAGAAATATGACATGCTTAAATTTAACAAAGTATGTGAAGGCTGCTGAGGTAAACAGAACTATAAAATGATCCCAGTGATTCTTTTCCTAGTATAATCCCCTTTCCTTTGAGTATCAGTAGAACATAATCACTCTTAGGATTATGCTATGTTAAATGGCCAAAGGGAGATTATCTGTGATTACCTAATCACATGAATCTTTAAAAGCAGAGTTTTCTCTAGCTGGTAGCAAAAAAGTCAGAAATTCAAAACAGAAACAGGATTGGACACACTATTGCTGGTTTGGTAATGCAGAGTCATGTGCAAAGGACCTGAGAGCACCTCTAGGAGCTAAGAATGACCCCAGACTACAGCCAGCAAGAAAACAGGGTTAAGTCCTACAACCAAACGGAAATGGGTTTTGCCAACAGCCCGAATGACCCTGGAAGGAGATTATTCCTCGGAATCTCCAGACAAAAATGCAGCCAAGGTGACATTTTGATTTCGGCCTCGTGAGACCCTAAGCAGAGAACCTGGCTAAGCCTACCTGGACTTTTGACCTACAAAACTCTAAGATAATAAATGGGGGGTAGTTTAAAAAACTTCTAAGTTTGTGGTGATTTGTTACATAGCAATAGAAATAAAATATAACTGCAAAGAAACGAGAGAAAGTTTGAGAGGATGGAAATATTCTCGATATTGATGGCGATTATGATAGTGACTACATGGTTATACACATTTGTCAAAACTCAACCAACCCTGTATTTAAAATAGATGCATATTTTTGTATGTTAATTGTACCTCAATAAAACTGATTTAAAGAAAGTTGATTTCTTTAAAATTTTCTTCTTATGCCTCTTGTCACCCTATACAATACTCTCGTTAATAGTTTTATATATTCTCTGCATCAGTACTCCTCATCTACTGTAGATTCTCCAGCTCAAGACATTAAACTCTGAAACAAGAATATTCAATTACCTGTTAGACCTATCCTCTGGAAGATGTGATCCGATTACCACATTCCAATTTATATTTTATGAGAATACCTTAAAAAAGTCTAAAATTAAGATAATCTACGTAAGGCTTACACCTTTATAAGAAATTTGCTAGTTGGAAAATCCTGTCTTAGAACATTGGTTTCCAAACTATATTTCAAGGTGCCCTAGTATTCAGCCTGATGCCTTAGGAACCACGGGAAAGTAGAGAATGTCACAGGCAGGTATGGGAAGTGGAGAAAACACACAAAGAAGAAACAGGCTCAAAAGCTTTAACCAAATAACTTCCTTTTATCTGCTTTATAGATAAAGATTCTATGTAGGAGTTTGTTTTAAAAAGTTGTTCACTGTTAAAAATATTTCAAAACAATTACTTTAGAAGTTTGGTAAAGATTTGCAAGAAGCATCCTAATTTTATCTTTTTGAGTCACAGGGAACCAATCATAATATAATCAATGTAACAGGGAAAGAATCTATTACTCCATATTCCATAAGCCCTTTGTGGGTGGGACCAGAAAATAACCTTGTTTCTAGCTCAATCATGGTATGGATCACATCCAGTTCATCTCTGTATCACCAAGTGCCTATCACCTAGTACAAACTCAAATGCTTCCTGAGCTTAAAATGATATGCAAATGATGCTGCAAGGTACAATAAAAGGACTGTAAGCTGGCATTCTTTTGTATGGCTTCCAATACATACCACTTCTAAGTATATTCCCTTAAGAATCTCTTGCACAAATGAGCCAGGGAGAATGCACAAGACTGTTGATAACAGCACTGTTTATAACAGTAAAACAATAAACAACTAAAATTTCCATTAAGAAAATGGGTAAGTTATTTATCAAATATATATAATGAAATACTATATAGCAAAGATAAAGAAAGTTAAAAATCCATACAAATGAATCTCAACAAATACAATCTTGAGTGGGAAAAATGTAAGTTGCATAATATTATAGGGCATGATACCACCTAAGACATTGTCAGAGTGGTGATTACAATGTGTTAAACAAAAAGGAGGTGTTTTGGGAGGAGTCACATAGGAAGTTTCCACTGTACTGAGAGTGTTTCATTTTTGAAGCTTAGTGGTTGGATAAATGGGTACTCATTTTATTATCTTCAGCATATTTACATAGTTAGAATATTCATAACACAGTTTTTAAAGTTCTATAACAAGGGTGAGCAAATTAAGGCCTGTAGGCCAAATCCAGCCCATCACCCAGTTTTGCAAATAAAGTTTTATTGGAACATAGTCACATTCATCTGTTTGTATGTTGTCAATGGCTGTATTGAAACAGTTGAACTGAGTAACCATAACATAGAAGCCTAAAATATTTACAAACTGTCCCTTTACAGAAAATGTTTGCCAAAACCTCTGTTCTTTAACAAGATATAACTAAAGATCTAGAGTGCAAATTAAGGAGCAATTAAATTATGAAATAATCAAATATAAGCATAGACATGGCTATTGGGAAAAATGACCAGCAGATAATGGGGAGATGGTAGAAAACAAATGTTTTGGTCCATTTTCTGTTGCTATAACAGAATACCACAGACTGGCTAATTATAAACAACAGACACTTATTTGATTCATGGTTCTTGGGGCTGAGAAGTCCAGGTCTAGGGGCCTGCAACTTGCAAGGGCCTTCATGCTGTATCAACCCATGGTGGAAGGCAGAAAAGCAAGAGAGGACAAGAGAGAAAGCAGAAAGGGGCCAAACTTCTCCTTTTATCAGAAACCCCATCCTGTAATAAATGACTCACTCTCACAAAAATGGCAATAATCCATTCAGAGGGCTCTGCCCTCATGACCTAATGACCTCTTAGAAGTCCCACCTCTCAATGTTTTTGCATTGGGAATTAGGTTCTACCACATGAACTTTAGAGGACACATTTATACCATAACAAGTAAAAACAAAATAAGCTTTAGAGCACTGCTGTCCAATAGAATTTTCTAAGACGATGAAAATGTTCTATATCTGCACTGTCCAACATGGTAGACATTAGCCACATGTGGCCTTCGAGCACTTGAAATATGGCTACTGTGACTGAGAAACAGAATTTTAAAACTGATTTATTTTTAGTTACTTTAAGTAGTCACATGTACCAATGGTAAAGGCACAAATATGGATAATTAAAGGGCAAGGCTGCAGATAGATTTGAGAATCAAACAGTATTTATAGGAATTGAGTCCAATGATTACTCTCTCTAAGAAAGAGGAATTTAAAATGAAAAGGACATAAAGCAAGAGAAGCAGTAAGCCAAGCTTGAGAGTTGAAGATTTCCATGCTAATTTATTAAGTGAACAAACATTAGGTATATCAGAGATACAAGAGCTAGAGATGACAGAGAAACCAGAAGAGCCATGACTCTGAATAAAAGAAATGAGTTACATAATCCTACATATGAATGAGGAAGATATTTGGAATTTATGTTTAGCCATAAAAGCCAAAAAAGAACATGGTTTTCTGTTCCTGGCTTATTTCACAAATGTCCTCCAGGGTCATCCATGTTGCTGCAAATGACAGGATTTCGATCTTTTTTGTGGCTGAATAATATTCTATTGTGTACATATACCACATTTTCTTTATCCATTTATACACTGATAGACACTTAGTTTGATTACACATCTTAGCTATTGTGAATAGTACTGTAAGGCATCTCTTCAACATACTGATTTCCTTTCATTTAGATATGTATCCAGCAGTAGAGAGAAGAACAGTGGTTACCAGTGACTGGGAAGGATAGGAAGGAGGGGACAATGAGAGGCCTCAAAAATAATATCACACACTACAGCCATCTGATCTTTGACAAACCTGACAAAAACAAGCAATCGGGAAAAGATTCCCTATTTAATAAATGGTGCTGGGAAAACTGGCTAGCCATATGCAGAAAAATGAAACTGGATCCCTTCTTTACACCTTATATAAAAATTAACTCCAGATGGATTAAAGATTTAAACATAAGACCTGACACCATTAAAATCCTAGAAGAAAACCTAGGCAATACCATTCAGAACACAGGCATGAGCCAGGACTTCATGACTAAAACACCAAAAGCAATGGGAACAAAAGCCAAAATAGACAAATGGGACCTAATTAAACTTAAGAGCTTCTGCACAGCAAAAGAAACTATCATTAAAGTGAACTGGCAACCAACAGAATGGGAAAAAGTTTTTGCAGTCTACCCATCTGACAAAGGGCTAATATCCAGAATCTACAAAGAACTTAAATTTACAAGAAAAAATAAAGAACCCCATCAAAAAGTGGGCAAAGGATATGAACAGACACTTCTCAAAAGAAGACATTTATGCAGCCAACAAACATACAGAAAAAAGCTCATTATCGCTGGTCATTAGAGAAATGCAAATCAAAACCACTTTGAGATACCATCTCATGCCAGTTAGAATGGCAAAGATTAAAACATGAGGTGGCTGGGCGCAGTGGCTCATGCCTGTAATCCTAATACTTTGGGAGGCTGAGGAGGGTGGATAACCTGAGCTCAGTAGTTCGAGACTAGCCTTGGCAACATGGTGAAACCCCCAACTCTACTAAAACACAAAAAATTCGCCAGGTGTGGTAGCATGTGCATGTAATCCCAGCCACTCGGGAGGCTGAGACAGAATTGGTTGAACCTGGAAGATGTAGGTTGCAGTGAGCCAAGATTGCACCACTGCACTCCAGCCTGGGTGACAGAGTGAGATTCCATCTCAAAAAAAAAAAAGAGAAAAAATCAGGAGACAACAGATGCTGGAGAAGATGTAGAGAAATAGGAACACTTTTACACTGTTGGTGGGAGTGTATATTAATTCAATCATTGTGGCAGACAGTGTGGTGAATCCTCAAGGATCTAGAAACAGAAATACCATTTGACCCAGCAATCCCATTACTGGGTATATACCCAAAGGATTATAAATCATTCTATTATAAAGACACATGCACACATACATTTACTGTGGCACTGTTCACAACAGCAAAGACTTGAAACCAACCCAAACACCCATCAATGATAGACTGGATAAAGAAAATGTGGCACATATACACCATGGAATATTACACAGCCACAAAAAAGGATAAGTTCATGTCCTTTGCAGGGACGTGGATGAAGCTGGAAACCATCATTCTCAGCAGACTGACACAAGAACAGAAAACCAAACACCACATGTTCTCACTCATAAGTGGGTGTTGAACAATGAGAACACATGGACACAGGGAGGGGAACATCACACACCGGGGCCTGTTGAGGGGTGGGGGGCTAGGGGAGAAATAGCAGTGGGAAGGGGGATGGGGAGGGATAGCATTAGGAGAAATATCTAATGTAGATGACAGGATGATGGAATGCAGGAAACCACCATGGCACATGTATACCTACGTAACAAATCTGCATGTTCTGCACATGTACCCCAGAACCTAAAGTATAATAATAATAATAAAGAATTGGTAAGCTTTTAAAAAATATTTTATTAAATTGATGTTTGTATTCTTTTCTACTATGACACATTGTATCTCATTCTTCCTCATTCAAATAACAAAGGAAATATTTCACAAGCTTCTAAAAAATGTTAGTTCATATACTGCACAAGAACATGCTATGAAAAAGGAACATGTGAGAAACAAGTTACCTCACCACAAAACAGCTGAGTTCATTTCTATAGATCTGATGAAATCAGCTATCCGATTTCCAGGGTTTAGCAACAGTTTTTTGTTTGTTTGTTTTAGTCTGGAGTTCAAAGAAATCTGCCTGATAATATACAGAATGATCTATTCAGTATGTGTTCTAATCACTATTGCCATAAGAAATAAATAATATTCCTTGGAGAAATCTGTCCAAATACTTGTATTTAGCTATCAACATCAACTTATTCTTTTTATTTCTTTTTTTTTTTAAGATACGAGGTCTCACTTTGTCAACCAGGCTGGAGTACACTGGCACGATCACAGCTCATTGTAGTCTTAAATTTCTGGGCTCAAGTTATCTTCCCACTTCAGCCTCCTGAATAGCTGGGACTACAGAGATGTGCCATCACGCTCAGCTGATTTTTAAATTTTTTTGTAGAGACAGAGTCTCACTATGCTGCACAGACTGGTCTCAAACTCCTGGGCTCAAGTGATCCTCCCACCTTAGCCTCCCAATGTGCAGGGATTACAGGCATAAGCCACTGTGTCTGGCCCTGGTCTTATTCTTCAGAATAATTAGGATAGAGGAAAGCAAAACTGGAGGAATTACATTACCTGACTTCAAATTATACTACAGAGGTACAGTAACCAAAACACTATGGTACTGGCATAAAAACTGACACATAGATGAATGGAACAGAACAGAGAATCCAGAAACAAATCCACACATCTACAGTGAACTCATTTTCAACAAAGGTGCCAAGAACATACATTGGGGGAAAAGTGCTGGGAAAACTGGATATTCATATGAAGAAGAATGAAACTATACCCATATCTCACCATATACAAAAATCAAATCAAAATGGATTAAAGACTTAAATCTAAGACCTGAAACTATGAAACTACTAAAAGAAAGCATTGGGGGAAGCTCTCCAAGACACTGGACTGGGCTAAGATTTCTTGAGTAATACCCAGCAAGCACAGGCAACTAAAGCAAAAACGGGCAAACAGGATCATATCAAGTTTAAAAACTTCTGCACAGCAAAGTAAACTATCAACAAAGTGAAGAGACAACCCATGGAATGGGAAAAAAATTTTGCAAATGATCCATCTGACAAGGGAGTAACAACCAGAATATATAAGGAGCTCAAACAACTCTATAGGGAAAAAAATCTAATAATCTGATTTTTTAAATGAGCAAAAGATCTGAATAGACATTTCTCAAAAGAAGTCATATAAGTGGCAAGCAGGCATATCAAAAGGTACTCAACATCACTGATCATTAGAGAAAGGCAAATCAAAAAATAGATAGCCTGTCACCCCAGTTCAAATGACTTTTATCCAAAGACAGGTGATATGACTTGGCTCTGTGTCTCCACCCAAATCTCATTCAAATTGTAATCCCCATTTATCAAGGGAGGGTCCTAGTGGGAGGTGATTGGATTATGGGGGCAATTTCCCAACAGTGTTCTCATGATTGTGGATTATGGGGGCAATTTCCCAACAGTGTTCTCATGATTGTGACTGAGTTCTCATGATATTTGATAGTTTAAAAGTGGCACTTCCTGCTTCACTTTCTCTCTCCTACTCCCATGTTAAAAAGGGCCTTGATTCTCCTTCACCTTCTACCATGATTGTTAAGTTTCCTGAGGCCTCCCCAACCATGTGGAACTGTGAGTCAATTAAGCCTTTCTTCTTCATAAAGTACCTAGTCTCAGGTAGTACCTTTTTTTTTTTTTTTTTTTTTTTTTAAGATGGAGTCTCTCTCTGTCACCCAGGCTGGAGTGCAGTGGCGTGATCTCGGCTCACTGCAACTTCCACCTCTCAGTTTCAAGCAATTCTCGTGCCTCAGCCCCCCAAATAACTGGGACTATACGTGCACACCTCCATGCCTGGCTAATTTTTTTGTATTTTTAGCAGAGATGGGGTTTTACCATGTTGGCAGGCTGGTCTCGAACTCCTGACTACAGGTGATTCGCCTGCCTCGGCCTCCTAAAGTGCTGGGATTACAGGCGTGAGCCACCATGCTTGGCCTCAGGTAGTTCTTTAAAGCAGTGTGAAAATGAACTAATACAACAGGCAATACAAATGCTTGTAAGGATGTGGAGAAAAGAGAACCTGCATACATTAAAACTATTATGAAAAACTTAAGAGTCCAATAAAAGAAATGAACTATAAAGTTGAAGTCTCCCAAAAAGTAGACAATAATGACAAAGATGAAAAATAAGAAAGAAATCAAATTTAAAGAACCAAGCTAGGAGATTTCACATCTTAATAATGGGAAGTTCCAGAGAGAGAAAACAAAAGGGAAGAATTAATCCAAGAAATCAAAGGGTACACTTAGAATATTCCATAAACTTCTAAAAAAGAAAAAACAATTAGATCAGACACAAATAATCAAGAACTAGGATGGCTTTGGATACTCAATACTTACACAGTAAACAAGAAAACAATGAAGTATGGACTCCAATATTGAATGACAAGGGCTTTCAACCTTTAATTCTATATCCAAGTACAAGTACAGAGTATGCCATTTTCATAAACATAGTATCTCAAAAAACTTACCTCCCATGTCCACTTTCTCAAGAAGGTACTGGATGATGTGCTCTACCAAAGAATAGTGTAAATCAAGAAGAAAAAAAAAAAGAAAAGAAGACATATAAAGAAAACTGGAGATCTAACACAATAGAGACATATAGGGAGATCTCAGGATAAATACCTGCATCTGACACAGAGGGCAACTAGTCCAGATTAGAAGACTGTAATTCAAAAGACAGTCACAATGAGGATTGTTACCATGAAGATAACAACTGCTAATGTAAGAAAAGAACATCCAGGAAATATGAAGAGAACAGAGAACAATTAAATGTTTTGGTCCCTAAGAAGGCAGGAGGGGATGAGATATAATCCAAAGCTGAGGTGAAAAGATCACCTTTAGATAGGAACAACTGCTATTGAGACTCTAGAAGTCCTGAATACAGATGAAATCAGATGTCAGATAGTGGACAATAATGAAGCTGCCTTCCAGTGGTTTCTATTGTCTCTGTAAATTAGGAAGAAAATCCAACTGCTAAGCATAAAAGAGAAGGGGTAAGTTTGGGGTTTGAAGAGGAGGGAAGAGTTGAAATAATTGTTAAAAACAGTAGGAAACTAACTAAGGAAAGACAGCAGGCTATCTAAGCAGTGTTGAGACTGCTGCACTGGTTCCTCTGTTAATTTATGATCATGAATCTGCTCCGCTGAAATTTTTCTTCAGCAGTACTTGGCTGCTTAGATAGAGATTATCCAGCTATGGGGGTTCGTCAGAGTTGAGATTTCATTTCATTTGAGAAAGGGCAAAGATAAGAGCATAACTTACAGTATTATTTAAATAATGAGCTGTGAACTTTAACCAGGATAATGAAGAAAATGAGAAAGGGTAACATTTATTAAGTGGTTAGGATAATGCCAAGGCAATATTAAGCAATAAAAAAGATAGCTATATTACTATTAGCCACAGTCCTCTAGCAGTTAAGTGATTTCCATCACTCTAATTTGCAATCACCCATATATATGTACCTCTCTCTCTGTCTTCTACCATACTGAGCTTTTTGAGGATGAGTAGTGTGTCTAACTCATCTTTGTCTCTTCCAAAAGCCTAACTCAGTAGTTGGCATGCTGTAAGAGGCTCTTAAATGGTTAAATCAACCAATCGAATACCACCCCCACTTTTTTTGAGACAAAGTCTCATTCTTGTTGCCCAGGCTGCAGTACCATGGCGCAATCTCGGCTCACTGCAGCCTCCGCCTCCCGGTTTCAAGTGATTCTCCTGCCTCAGCCTCCTGAGTAGCTGGGATTATAGGCATCAGCCACCACGTCCGGCTAATATTTTTTTTGTATTTTTAGTAGAGATGGGGTTTCATCATGTTGGCCAGGCTTGTCTTGAACTCCTGATCTCAGGTGATCCTCGGGCCTTGGCCTCCCAAAGTGTTAGGATTACAGGCGTGAGCCACCGTGCCCAGCCCCAAATATCTTACTTTTAAGCTACGCATGTCATTTTTTAAAAGATTCTAACTAGGACTTTATCACTTTAACATTAATTCAGAAAAACAGATGTCTCCCTAACATTAATTCAGAATAACAGATCTCTCCAAGAAAGGCATCTAAGGGCTACTGTCAATTCAATGATGGAAACATGCTAAGTAGCTAACAGCATGATTGATAGGAGTTTTCCAGTACTGTAGACTATAGAATTACCATGAGGAAGAAAATGAGTTAATACACAGTATATGAAAACTGAAAACACATTTTCTCATTTTTAAGGGGCAGGAGGGACCCCTGCCTCTATTTTTAATCAGTTTAGTACCCTACAATGTTTCATTAAATCAGTACTCCAAAGCATAACCTATGCAATGCTGATCAAATATAAGCATGAAGACTTCAAAGTAAGTTCAAGAACATGTACTAATTCATGAGCTGGCCAGGCCCTTTAACTTCCTCTTTGTTTTAGGCAGAGAGCAGATACCCCACATAAGAATGTACCTTCCCTGGCTTATCGAAGGCCATCTTTTTTAGCTATAGATCTGATTTAAAAAAATAGAATTTTTATTTTCACTTTGCTTAAGCTGATATAATGTTCATTTTAAAATGTTCATAGGGAAGAATATACAGCTTTGATATAATAGTAGACATACATAGGATATAGTAAATCACAACCTTAAGTGCAAACTGTTAAAAATCATCTTTAGTAAATGTGTTGTTTGAAACTGTTGGTCCTTGTAACTCTGAAGCACTATGTAATACCTAATATGATACTAAAACCAGCCAGGCCCAGTGGCTCACCCCTATGATCCCAGCATTTTGGGAAGCTGAGGTGAGAGGATCTCTTAAGCCCAGGAGTTGAAGACTAGCCTGGGCAACAAAGTGAGACCCGGTCTCTAAAAAAAAAAAAAAAAAAAAAAAATCAAAAAATTATCTAGGTGTGGTGGTATGCACCTGTGGTCCTAGCTACATGGGAGGCTGAGGTAAGAGGATCCCTTGAAACCAGGAGGTTCAGGTTACAGTGTGCCCTGTTCAAGCTACTCTACTCCAGCCTGTATGACAGAGCAGGACCCTGTCTCAAATACACACACACACACACACACACACACACACACACACACACAAAACACCTAAACCTCTAGGTCTAATGCTTTATGGAAAATATATGCAGAGTTCTCATCTGAGATGACAAAACAATTCCTCATCTCTGTATTTTCTAACCTGTATTTTAACAAGCAGAAGTCACAACAGAAGCTAGGAAAAGGGGATTTCAGGCAGTGAACAAAAAGGAAAGAAAAAGTTTTGCAATAGGATACTTCTTAGTCCAGTTTGACTACCTTCAACACTCTTGTTTTGCCTGAAGATTCCAGGAACTGTCCTATCACTACTTTCAAGGAAAGAACTTGTGGTTTCTGGCCAGAGTTGACCTCTTTCCCAGAGCTATTACAGAAAAAAGAGTACCTGCTCTGGCTGCATCCCCGTTCACAACTGCTGATTTGTAAATTAAGCAATTCAACTATAGCAACGTGTCTGTTTGTTAGTCATTAAAAACAATACATCTGAGGGGGATGGGTTGAAAATAAAAGAAAAAACAACATGATAAAATGTTTGGGTTTTCAGAAAACAGGAGAATGACAGCTACAATCCAAAGCAGAGCTTGTCTGCCAGCAACAGGAGAAATCTGGCAACAGAATAAAAAGGTTTCTTTTCCCTCCACGCTTTTCTCTTTACTTCAGTGAAAATTAAAGACGCATCATAGGTGATATAAACAGGGAAAAACTACATCAAATTTGGGTACACAAACTGTAATTTAATCTATCTGCATTTCAACATAATACCCAGAGGACAGATATCTTCATACAGCTACTGAATATATTCTTTTATTTGTCCCATAGGCAGCTCAAAATTGTCAAATAGTAATGTGCAACTTTACCTATAAATTCAGGATAAACTTACTGAAATTTTTAAAAATCTAAGTTTTTTAGAAATAAAAAATAGCCAAACACAATGACTCACACCTGTAATCCTAGCATTTTGGGAAGCTTGGGAGGCAGGATCTCTTGAAGCCAGGAGTTTGAGACCAGCCTGGTCAACATAGCAAGACTCTTTTTTCTAAAAATAAAAGCAACCAGGCATAGTGGCATGTGCCTGGATCCCAGCTACTCAGGAGGATGAGGATCCCAGCTACTCAGGAGGATGAGGTGGGAGGATTGCTTGAGCCTAGGAATTCAAGGCTGCAGTGAACTGTGATCATACCACTGGCACTCCAGCCTGGATAACAGAGTGAGACCTTGTCTCTAAAATATTAAAATTTAAAAAAGGCCTCATAATTATCATTAAACATAGTTGTGGCCAAAATTCTAATTAATAAAAAATTCAGGCTAAGAGATACACTATAAAAATAAATTTTTAATAGAAATATTCTTTTGCATAAAACTTATAAAAATTTTTCAGAAAATACAGAGACAAGCTAACAAAAAATTACGCTAAAATACTGAAGCTAGGCAGAATCCTCAATATTTTAGTGAAACAATGACATGAGTCTCAGAAAACAGCTCAGCAGCAGTTTCTCAGTTTAAGAGTTATTTTTCTTATCTTCTATATCAATAAACACTAGACAACAAATGTTTGCCACACCTAGGGAATAATATAATCCTTTACCGTGACTTGTCTGTAAACATTTTCTTAGCTAACAATTAATCCAAATTATCTGAAACAGATGCTACCCAAACAATAACAAGTATCTTCCAATGAAATGCAACATAGTCTGGCTACTCTTCTACAGATTTAATCCCATAAACCCAACACCCCACTCCTGAGTTTTTGTTTTTAATGAAGTAAAATTATCACAGATATGAAAGCTGTATTACCTTCATAATGTTAACTAAATCTGTTTGATAGTAGCGATCCTGATGTGCATTTGCTGCTGCTAGGGTAAGAAGATAATCGTTCCTTGCATGGGTAGCTTTGGAATTACACTCAGATCGCCGGGCTTTTAACTAAAACACAGCAAAAGAAAATGATCACTGCAAACTGATATTGTATTGCAAAACACATAGGAATCCTACTCTTAGTCTGCAATTAATGGCTCCCCAACAAGAATAGAGGTAATTATGTGGGGAAAACATTTATACATATACAAAAATTATTCATCACTACTGAGAAATCAAACAGTGACTAGAACTGTTACACAGAGTAGGAGCATTTTCAAATAATTGCTTAACATACTTATAAAGTTTTGTAAATAACTTTAAAAATATTTTGCTCATTTTATTCAAATGGGTAAATAAAGGTTCTGAAATTAAGTATCTTATCTTCAAAGGCATGGGTAAATCTAGTGGAGTTAGAAAATAGTTTTTTAAAAATCTGCACTTCTAATGTGCCAGATGAACTGCATGCTAGTTTGGAGCCTTGCAGCCACAGCCAGGTCTCTAAGCTTAATAAGGCATTCCACAGTGTGAAGTTTCTGAAGGAAAAACTCACTCACATCTGGCCCAGAATATCTGCTCAGGGGTCTAAATCTAAATGAAATAGATTTTGTAGAGCTTTCCAAAGCCCTTGGATTAAGTCTGTTGGACTAAGAGATAATGACAACAGGCCACCTAAGCAGCTAAGGTACAGAGAAGTACTTGAGAAGTAAAGCTGTGTCTTAGGTGTTGACAACTGGGTGAAAAACCCCCGTGAACTGGGAGGGAAAGTTCCTCCCTGAGTCAGTGACTTTAAAATGCTTCTCTAAGGTAGAAATAACCTACCTCCACCCTCAAAGATCCAATTCTCTGTTTTACAAGCTAAGAGGTTTCTCAGTTGTGAAATACACTTACTGAAAACTCACCTTTACACTTGCCTTCTGTAAACTGATTCTTGATTGAAAAAGACTAAGTTTAGATCTGTAATAAAAATAGAAAAGTATGTTTAATAAAGTCAAATAATATCACAATAAAATTACTAAATATGATATTACATTTTCAAAATAACCTCTTTTCAAGATACTGTTCTAACCAAGAATGAAAAATGGAAAACCAAGAATTATTATTTTCCTTTATTTTACTGCAGGAAGAATTTAACATTATGGTAAAACAGGAAATACTGAGATTAATATAAGAAAAATATCCAGAATGACCAAAAAAAAAAAAACTTTACCAAAAAAAAAAACCATCAAAATATATTGGTGTCTCCTAATAAACAAGAGCCTTCAAACTATAGGCTATTCTCAGTATCATACAACTTCGCGCACTTAGTTCCTGCAAAGGTTAGAGAGACCCAGGGACAACCAACCTATGGAGGCAAGTGTCAGCAAGCTTCTGGGGCTGTGTGTGAAAAGCTCTAACAAGACTAGGAATGCAATAATGCAATCAACAGGCTCTACAAAGTCCTTACTTCTATTATTCCCCCCACTAAAAGTACTTTTTGTATGGGTACCTGTCTGTGTGCACCCTCTGCTCTTAGGGGATAGTCTGAACTTATTGAGAAAGTCCTGGGACTCTCTGCCCTGTATGATATAATCTTCTCCCACTCTTGTGTTCTTATCTCCCTTGATCCTTCTCAGTTTGGGAGAGTAACCATAATCTAACAATCAAGTACAAGCATGTTGATTTTACCCAAACAGCTAGAGATAACCATATGGAGAATATCAATAGACAAATGCTAGGGAACAAGCAACACTCCCAGGACCAGTGATTTTTTTTTTTAAAGCTGCAGTGTTTGTCTTGACTACAGTGCGAGAGTGATTTCCATGAGAGAATTCAATGCACGTGCTGGCAGCTGTGCCCCACGAAGTAAAGTTGCTGGCCAATTTGGGACTGGATGATGGAGAAGCTAGTCTTCACAAAGCCAGTGTGAAGAAGACAGGAAAAGCAGAGTCTTACTTTTCTAACAAGAGAAAACATTAAGGGATAAAGATATATGCAGCCCAACTACTTCCCTACTGTTAAAAAAAAAATTAGGTTTGAAAGATTCCTGTTATTTTTTACCTTGTCGTAGTCATATTTCATAATTATTGTATTTTATTAATCATATTCCTGTTCATTTTCTTGAGTAAATGCCACAAACTCAAATCTCTGAGAAAACCTTTTCAGAATAAGACTGTGTTTGGAGATATTCCCAGTTCTCTTTTTTTTTTTTTTACAGTCATTATCCAAATAGGCTGAGTTACATCTAGATCTTCCAATACAAGATTTTAAGTTTCTGGCTTCTGCTTTATTTCCTAATCCTAATATACTTCATGTGCAGTATTAAAGCAGGTATTAGTGATAGAATAAGACAGTACTTGTTCTCAAAGACTGCAATCAAGAAAAAATAAGGCAGGATTTTTACACCCAAACACTATACAAATAATGAACTATCATGTGTGCTACTCTTTACCATTTACCCTTCAAAATTAATGTTTCTTGGGGTTCCAAACTCAACTTCTCATCTACTCTAGATGGAATTTTATTATTGTAACTAATTATCTGATAGGCAACTGACCCGCAAAGCGAGATCTTCAGGCTTAAATTCTCATTTAAGTGCCAGATATCTGACTACCTTCCAAACACATTCACCCGTGTTTCACAGGCTCTTCAAAACATACATATTCAAAATGAAATTCATCATCTCCTTCAACTTGTATCCCTTTTCCTTGTATGGTCTCTCCTAATGTGTGCATCTCCACACCATCTATCAAATCATCTATCAAAACTATAGGTAGTACAGTTTAATTTCCCCTTCCTGATCTTCCTCCTTATCTCTACTTAGAAAATTTATACTCATTTCTCAAGATTCTAACCAAATATCACTTCTTCTATGAAGGTTTCCTTTATCATTAGGTGAAATTAACCTCTATATTTTCTATGCTTTCCTAAGAGTGTTTTTACATTACTACTGCAAATAAATTATCAGTTACTAGTAAGTGACTTTAGGTACTTAATTTCTTTGAGTTTCTAATTCTAGGCTTTAAACTCCTTGAGGGCACAAAGCTTACCTTACTCATCTCTGTACTCACCTTACCCAATATAAAGTAATTATTCAACAAACAGCGAATAAATGAAGATAAAGAGGCATTTCTTACTCTATAGTTGAAAAGTTAAACATTAGTGTGTCTAACTTGCTGTACCCCTCTGAATTTGGGCCATGTTAGAAGGCAATTCCTTGTGATCAGCTCTGTGAATTACATCCTATCAAATCCACACTTCTCAGAAACAGACGTCCACCGCGCTTGTGTTCATCCTGTGGGCTGTGGCTAAATTAGGTGTTTGTTTATACTCTACAAATCTGCCAATTCTCTGTTCTAGGATCCCTGAGAGTTTAAGAAAACAAGTTCCTAAAAATGACCATGACAGTATATTCCCAATGGAGATCTAAGCTAAAAACTTCAAGTCTTATTGAGAAGATCATTGACTCTATAAAAGTACAGTAAATATCTGTATATTCAAAGAATTAAACAATAAATGCAATAAAATAAATTAAGAAAATATTGTAACATCAAGTCCTTCATGAATACTCACCAGCTCTTGGTAAACTGGGGAAGCCCCTACATTTTCACAGTTGCTTATAAGGTTGCTTATATATCTTGTGGATAAAAACCGTATTAGAAAGACACCCCCCCACTTGCTGGTCTGTCAGTACAGGTGTTCAAAGCCTTTCTGATTTTATGAGTAGGAGTTCAGACTCCTAGATTTTGCATCAGTCGGCAGACTGAACCAGAGTCTCAGCTGTCCTTCTCACAGACCTCTTCAGAGTCCAATTCTACAACATGCTTTTTCTCATCAACTTTTTATCTTTCCTCAAATTGTCATCATAAAAATTTCTATTATATTGCTTGCTTTACATCACCTTATATTACCAGTTGCCAGTTCCTTCTTTTCCTACTAATCTCAAAAAAAAGGACATACAATTCACATATATTGAAAGGGAAATTCATACAATCGCTAAAGCGTACATGACAAAGTATGTACATATACACTAAACTTTTGTGTAAAAGAAAAAAACAGTGCTGGGGGCAGGGTTTCTACATGGAGGTCAGTGCTCTCATTCACTTGATGTGTTCATGGACCTTCAGTGGCATCCTGAGGATCACAGGGATTTCCATCTACCGCTGATTTGACTGAGAGTCCAGCATGAGAAAAATGAGGCTCTTAAACCCTGATACTCAGACACCATAGCAGCGACTTTAGGCTTTTGATAAGCTTTCAAGTCTGTAAATACAATGTTCATTTACTTTCTTTCCTTTTCAAAATTTAATTTAATATGAAAACTGACTAATATTCCCATTTTGCTATATTAATTTAGATAAAAATCAGCCAATTTTTAAAATGTGACCTAAAGTATATAACATATGTAGGTCAAAAGAAACCACCACTATCTAAGAATGGGTCCATGCTCATTACTAACAGAGAACAAACAATTAGCAACAATAACATTTATTTGCATAATTACTTTCTCAGAAATGTTAAAACACATACTTCGCCTCGATGTCAGCTTTCTCTCGTACTGCATGAGCCATCTGCTCAGTCTCAAAGTACTTCTTTTTGCCTTTAGCTAAATCTTTCACTGTCTCTTGTAATTCAGTTTGGATCTTTGTCAACTGGTCCACACACTGTAAAATACAAAAGTACGATCATTATGATTTTAGTTTTCAGGCTTACAGAAAATGACTTTGTCCTAAGGACTATGCATTACGCCTTCAAGATGGAAACCCAGGGGAAAATCAGTACTTTCAGTGTCCTTCACATTGCAAATTAAAATCCTGCTATTTCCATCGCAAGTACTATACATCAAACAGTGTCACAGTTTGCCTAACAACCATACACTGAGAAATAACCCAAGTACTGCTGATGACTGACATTAAGGTAAGATATAGAAGAGCAACTATGAAAAATGTTCTTACTGTTGGAGATATCATGGTAATAAAAGCAAAAGAATAAAGCAATTCTGTATTTCCCCATAATCTTAATAAAGTCTCTCTATATGTCTGGGTAACCAACGGTGCAAAAGGTACTGAAGAATTCACCCCTTAGACAAGGAGTGAAATCTGAGTAGTCTGAGTTGATAAGTCCAAGGTAAAGAAGAGAAGCAGGAAACCTGGGTACCCCATAACAATTATTACTCAAAACCATCCCCTGCCCAACACCTTGGGTACATGTATATATCCGAGGAGAAGGGATAGACATAACAACTCAAACAATGTTTAGTCAATTAACTCTTATAACACGCTGGGGCCAAAGCAACACTGCTTCAGGACCCTTCTGAGTATTGAAAGGAGATTTACCCCAGTTTGAAGCAAACCACTGAGAAGTTTCACCACCTGAGGTCAGCTTAGAGCAGTTACATCTAAAAACTTCTAAGAATGAAATAGCACTGTGGAGACTGGCAAAAGCTCAGCAAAGCAGGAGACACTGGTGAGGGACTATTGTGCAAGGCTGAATAGTGCGGAGGAGGGCAAGGACATCAAAAGAATGCAGGATAAAACAAGAATAAACTTAACCACATGACATATAGGTTAGACTTTCCCAGAAGCTGTTAGGTGTTAAGAAAGGACTATAGGGGATGAGAGATCTAGAAGATTCTGCATGGACAGATTAAAGCAAAATAACCACTCACATGCACTTAATAAGTGTTAAGCTGTGAAGGAAAAGTTTAAAGAAACACATTAAACAAAATTTTTCCCCTCTGCACGAAACTGGGCCTTTGCTCAACTTTCTACGTCTGTGTTTCAACAGAAACCTGATGAGAAGACACAATGTCAGCTGTGTTATTAGGCAACATTGCTTATAAACCCTGATAGGCAAACTGCATCAATTTGGGATAAACTAAAAATTAACTATAAATATCCGATAGAAAAGCCATGGTTTGGGTCTTCTGTGAGTATGGTGATTCTTGTATCTGAACATGTCCCTTACAGGGACCCTGGAAGGTCTGTCTATAGAGTTGTCATAAAAAAAAATTTTAGTCTTTAAGGGCAAAAGCTGGCCCTGAAAATGTGAGTCTCACTCCCTTGTCCTAGATCTGTCACTTGAAGGACCAAACAGAATGACTGGTCAGCTATGTGGACCAAAACATACAAAAGTGGGAGAAATAAATCCATTAACGCTAGATGCTTCCTTACTGGCAAACTGTGTTCCCTATATTCTGTCCTTCTCAGTAAACCTCTTGCTAGGTGTGGTCGATGACAATTCCGGGAATCTGAATGCTTGTTACTTCCAAAAGACCCCTTACAGGAACTGCACAGGTGCTATGTTTCACACTTTACAGGTATTATCACATTTAATCCTTGAAACGACTCTGTGAAAAAGGCGGTGGTGGTAGTAGTCGTTGTCGTCATCATTGTCCCATTAAAATGAGAAAAAAGACTCAGATGTTAAATAATTTACTCCGAGTCACACAGCAAGGATGTGATGATACCATTTAACCATGTAACTCATTAAAGTATGTACCCTAGTTCTGTGATGACCATGTTTTCAAGGTCCCTTATAGACATACTTTACCTTAAAATAGTAAGCTTTTAAAAAATTGACATATAATTCACATACAATAAAATTCACCTTTTAAAAGTATACAATTCCGTGGTTTTTAGTATGCTGACAAGGTTGTTCAATCATCACCCTGCCCTAATTCCAAAACATTTTCCTACCTCAAAAAGAAACTCTGTATCCATTAGCTGTCACTCCCCATTTCTCCCCACCTCCCAGCAACAATTAATCTACTTTTTGTCTCTATGGAGTTGCTATCTGGGATATTTAGTATAAATGGAATCAGATAATATGAGGCCTTATGCGTCTCACTTCCGTCACTTATCATAACATTTTTAGGGTTCATTCAAGTTGTAGCAGGTATCAGTACTTCATTCCTTTTTATGGCTGAATAGTATTTCATTATATACAAACTAAAAGTAAGCTTTTATCTTGCAGAAAGAAGAGCTGTCTTTTCCCCTAACTTATAATAGTCCTTATCAAATACAAAGCTATTATTTAATAAATAATATGATGACAACTTGACATTCCCATAAAGAAGTGCTAAACATCCTAATAATGCTGTGTTTGCAGGTGTGAAAAGTTAAGAGCAGGCTCCTTGGCAACAATTTGATTTTGAGAACCAAAAACTGGGCCAGGTGCAGTGGCTCACACCTGTAATCTTAGCACTTTGGGAGGCTGAGGTGGGTAGATATTTTGAGCCTTGGAGTTCGAGACCCTGAGCAATATGGTGAAACCTCATCTCTACAAAAAAAGTACAAAAATTAGCCAGGTATGGTGACAAGCACCTGTGGTCCCAACTACTTGAGAGGCTGGGGTGGAAGGATCACTTAAGCCTAGGAGGTTGAGGCTGTGGTCAGCTGTGTTCATGCCACTGCATTCTAGCATGGGTAACACAGCAAAGAAAGACTGTCTCCAAAAAAAAAAAAAAAAGAAGTTAAAAATATAGTCTCCGAATATGATATAGACACAATAATAGACTTGCTAACAACTTGAATATAGGAATAAAAATAAAAGTAACCTGGGCCAACCCATCTAAGTCCTACAAACGATTCTTTAACCCAGTAATAATGCCCTAGACATTTATCCTAAGAAAAAAATTAAAAGAAAAAAGTTCATTTTTAATGTACTTAAAGTATATTAAGATTAAGGGTAATGTCCAAAACCAGAGGTATAATTAAAGAAAGCAGAATAAATGGAAAATTCACAAAATAATACAAAAATAAACATAAAGGTTATACAGAAACAGGAACAATTAATTAGGAAATTGAGAGAAAAAGGAGTAAGATAATTAAGTAGTCTACTATGGTGAAGGCATACATGTATTTTTCTGTAAACGTGTTTCAATATTAAGCTTTAAGTGTTTTAAAAGCATTGTATAGGATTTGGAATTAGGAAGTAGTAGTATATTCAAGTTCCCACTCTGTTATTTACTAAGTCTGTTTAACATTTTTAGCCTTAGTTTTATCATTTGTAAAATAATAATACTATCAGGGTTATTATGAAAAACAAATGAGACTATAACGGATATGGTAGCAGTCTGCAAACTCTAAAGAGTTATACAAATGTGAACTACAATATTTCAAGGAAGGTAAGTACACTCTAGTACAAAAGTGTGGTTAAGTAAACACAGAAATGGCAAAAAGCCTTAGGTTACTGTGGCTCTCGTTCGTTTTTAAGCAAATATCAGCATACAGAAAATAATTTTGAAAATGCAATAATTCTCATAATCTTCATTATAAACCTGGACTCCTCATAATTGTACTATAACTGTGTTTATTCTCCAAGCATTATAAAAGAAAACAGCCAAATTAGAGAAAATCTTAAAAAGAATATGAACTTTAAAATGTTATAGAGGAAGAATTTTAAGTCAGATTAGTTCTGATCATGACAGAACAACTTGGATCAGACTACCTTCTTCTAGTCTGAAAAGCATAAAAGTAGGACATAATACATTTTTTAAAAAACTGCTAGCATTAAGGAACCCCACTACACACTGGACTTAAAGGACTATGACACCTCTCACAGGTGAGGAGTACACCAAGGTAAGTCTTAAATTCAACTTGACTTTTTTCCTCAGGGCATTTGTTGAATCACAGCATTAAGAAATAGGACAGAAACAGAAAGTGGCATTCTTATACGACTGTGGGGACAGAGGTTGGAGTTGAAGGATGCCAAAAGAACAGGAACTTGAGAGGTAACGGTCTAGAAAAAGGGTTACTGTGGAAAAGCAAGTCCAGAAATGTGTATGCAATTTCCCCTTGAGTTAATAGATGACTTCTAAAAAGTAGGTGTTGGGTGAAATGCCAAAAAATCCAGTAGAGAACAGTAACCAAGAGGCTTAAGAGTAAGCAGAGGTCAGACATCAGAGAACCCAAAAGGTTAGAGTTCAAGTCTTGTCAAAATAGAAGGATCTTGGTAAGCATCCTATACTTTCAGTTAAAACCCTAGGAGTAAGTGAAACAGAATAGCCCTAAAAAGCCTAAAACCAGAGATCCTAACAGTCTCAAGGTGATCTAACAGCATTCTATCTGCCTACCAGCAGAAAACTTAACCCTCTTTGGAAATAACATCTTCCAGAGCCTCTACAATTTTTATCCACAATGTCCAACATTGTGAGTCATAATCAAACAGAAGATCCAAATAACCAAAAACCAAGAAAAAGAGCAGGCAGTTAAAAGAGACTTACAGTAATTCAGATAGTGAAATTATACAACAGAGATTAGTAGTTTAAGAGGATAAAGGAAAAACATGGAGAATTACACCAGAAACATGGAATGTACTGTTTAAAAGTCAAATAAGAATCCTAGAACTGAAATGTGCATTAAAATTCCAAAAGATGAGGGTTTTTTGTTTGTTTTGTTTTTGAGAAAGGGTCTCCCTCTGTCACCCAAGCTGGAGTGCAGTGGCATGATCTCAACTCACTGCAATCTCTACCTCCCAGGCTCAAGTGATCCTCCTGCCTCAGCCTCCCAAGTAGCTGGGACTACAGGCATGAACCACCACATCTGGCTAATTTTTTTTTTTTTGTGGCGGGGGAGGGAGTCTCACTGTCGCCAGGCAGGAATGCAGTGGCGCGATCTTGGCTGACTGCAATCGCCATCTCCTGGGTTCAAGCAATTCTCTGCCTCAGCCTCCTGCATAGCTGGGACTACAGGAATGTGCTACCACACCCAGCTAATTTTTTTTTTTTTTTTTTTTTTTAGTAGAGATGGGGTTTCACCATGTTGGCCAGGCTGGTCTTGAACTCCTGAGCTCAAATGATCCTCCCCACCTCAGCCTCCCAAAGTGCTGAAACAACAGGTGTGAGCCACCACATCCGGCCCCAGAAGATGAATTTTTAAAGCAGTTTCAAAATAGCAGAACAATATATTAACGAACTGTCAGATCAGTTAAATATTCAGATTGAAATACACAGAGAAAAAAGGGTGGAAAACAGAAAATGATGGAAAAGTAGAAAAGATATATAGACAGAGTCAAAAGGTCTAATAGCCAAAAAGTCATAATTGGGAGTTAAATGAAATTATCTTGTTAGATTTTTACATTGTTCATGAGGTGGTAAAATATTAATTCAAGGTAGATTGCAATAAGTTAATTTGGGCCAGGCAAGGTGGCTCATGCCTGTAATTCCCACACTTTGGGAGGCTGAGGTGGGCGGATCACTTGAGGTCAGGAGTTGAGGACCAGCCTGGCCAAAATGGCGAAACCCCGTCTCTACTAAAAATACAATAAAATTAGTCAGGTGTGGTAGCACATGCCTGTAATCCCAGCTACTCAGAAAACTGGGGTTGGAGGATCTCCTGAACCCAAGAGGAGAGGCTGCAGTGAGTGAGATTGTGCCACTGCATTCCAGCCTGGGCGACAGAGCAAGACTCCATCTCATTTGGAACAAGGTCTGGGGAATAGTAAAATTAATGACTCAAAGTAATGTAATAAGTTAGGGAGGCATATTAGAATCTCTAAGGTAATTACTAAAAGAAGAATACAGGATTTAAAAAGTAAGAAGCTAATAGTGGAGGAAAAATTTATAATAAAGAAGATTAGATGGCTCAATATCACTATCAGTGAAATACAGATCAAAGCCACAACAAAATATTAATTATCTCACATCTGTTAGAAGGCTATTATTATTATTATTTTTTTTTTTTTGAGACAGAGTCTCACTCATCACCAGGCGCCAGGCTGGAATGCAGTGGCGCGAACTCGGCTCACTGCAACCTCCGCCGCCAGGGTTCAAGCAATTCTCCTGCCTCAGCCTCCCGAGTAGCCAGGACTACAGGCACGTGCCACCACGCCCAGCTAATTTTTTTGTATTTTTAGCTGAGACGGGGTTTCACCATGTTGACCAGGATGGTCTCGATCTCTTGACCTCGTGATCCGCCCGCCTCGGCCTCCCAAAGTGCTGGGATTACAGGCGTGAGCCACAGCGCCCGGCCCGGCTATTATTTTTTAAAAAGATAACACAAGTTGGCAAGGCTCTAGAGAAACTGAAGCCCTTGTGCACTGTTGGTGGGAATGCCAAATGATGCAGCTGCTATGCAAAACAACTCGGGTCATTTGGGAAAATGAAAAATCTGGGATTGCTACCTTTAAGATTTATAAATCTGGCATGCTGGGGGTCACCATGTGGAGAGATTTATTAGTGAATGAAGCCATTCAGAAAAGCAGAGTTAATGGATAAAAAGAAAGTCTGGATTCTAATACCATCATTTGAACCCCTAGATCCATCCATGCTTGAAGTCTTTCAATTTTCAGTTATACAAGCAGATACATTTCCCTCTTGGCTTAAGGCAGTGCGAAGGAGGTTTCTGTCATCTGCAATCTCAGAGTCCTAATAGGTATGTCCAATATGTACTGAATATTTAACAACTGCTTAGATGTAACATAAATACATTATCAGCTATCATATAAAACAAGTTAATTCACAGACATGAGTATTTGTTAAATCTTACCAAACATTCTTTTTTTTTTGAGACAGAGTCTCACTGTCGCCCAGGTTGGAGTGCAGTGGCACAATCTTGGCTCACTGCAACCTCCACCTCCCATGTTCAAGAAATTCTCCTGTCTCAGCCTCCCAAGAAGCTGGGACTCCAGGTGCAAGCCACCGTGCCTGGCTAATTTTTGTATTTTTAGTAGAGACGGGGTTTCACTATATTGGTCAGGCTGGTCTTGAACTCCTGACCTAAAGTGATCCACCCGCCTCGACCTCCCAAAGTGCTGGGATTACAGGCGTGAGTCATCGCACCAAGGGATGTCAGTTAAATTCAGGTCTGAGACTACTTCATCAATGGAAAATAAAAGCACCAGAGGCAGTTAAACTCTCGAAATATTCTGATTTTGAGCAAGTTAGAATTTTCCAGTAATTCAATTAGATCTGATGAATGAATTGGAAATGTGAAATGCAGTATTTCCTCCTGGTTGGGAAGTTATATCAGTATTCTCTGCCCCTATCTTCCACCTTCTTTCTGCACACACACACACACACACACACACACACACACACACACACACACTTTCTTCCAACCCAAAATTGGCCAGTGATCACAGAAATTACTCACTATGTTTGTTTTGAAAGAGATATTCTTTGGCAAAGATAAAACACAGGCATTCTTAAACAAATATGTTTAACTGACTAACAGTAGGTAAGTGCTCTAAAGAAACTAATATTTTACATAAAGACACATATACATTTAACATACTGATTTCATGCTACTATAATCATCTTTGGCAAACAGAAAATTCAGGGGTTTTCGGTGGGAAAGGCGTTTGTAAAAATGTTCTGAAAATCCGAATTACAATTAGAATCAAAACACTGGATGGCTTCTAAAATAGTATTTCCTTAAATAATTACTTTAATATTTTCTTTCTTTTACTTTAATATTTTCTAAACTATTAATATTTGTACAAGAAAATTTTAATTACTTATTAGGTATAATGATAATCTCAATTTTTATAACTCTATTTCCAAAAGAATACAATTCAATCACCTATTTTCAACAGCCAACTTTTCTAAAAAGTCACATTAAGCAATGCCATTTTCCTATGAATTTTTAATTTCTGTGAATAAAAGAAATATCTGTATTTGAAAATATTTACTCATGTGTAACCCATATATTTAGAGTCCATCAGGTTTTTTAAAATGAGTTTTTTATACTTAGTCAAAATGTGTCAATTACCTTTAAATTATTATACAAAATAGGTAAAGTTGAAAGTTAAACAAATTAATGTATATTTGCAAGAATTAGTGGTACTGTAACTATTCTAATATATACCAAACTATAACAATACTGTGAAACTAAGTAGCTCTATTTACTTTAATTACACTGAAAAGTGGCATTTCTAAAAAGTATTTACTGAGCTTTTTGAACATCCACAGATTTAAATTACATCCACTTTTAGCAGTTAACATAGTACTTAATGAGAACATGTTGAAATCAGAAAATCCGAATAAAATGTCAACCAGAAACATATGTGACCATATGAAGTTTTAAATAAAATTTAGCATAATCTTGCAGATTACAAATGTAGCACTGATATATTAAAATGCATATAAGAAAAGAACAGAAATAAAAACAATACCCTTTTTAGTTGCTGTTCTTTTAAGCTTCTCACTGTTCTTGCAGGCTCAGAAATGAAGTTTTTATAGTTTTCACATATATTCATCCGAGACTGGGCTACCTGCATTGTTCCCTCGAGAAAAGATTTCCAAACAGGATACATGCTCCTAAATTCAAAGTAGGATAGAAAAGAATTAATTAGGTGGGGAAAAGGAAGAAAAAGTTGGCTAACCTTTTGCTCACAGGGTAGCACTGACAGAATGAATGAATGTTTCCTTTAATGTATTTATACTGGCTTATAGGCAGTATTTCAGCACACATAAGAAGCAACATGGCATATACGCTATTCCTTTTATAGCTCAGCAATAGGAAGTTTTAATTCATTAGCTATTCTTAATAATGGAGTAAAGCGCTACACGAATTACAAAGCTAACATTATAAAAATTAGTGAACAGTTCGGACTCTCCAAGTCTTCCGCTCTCACAGGCCATCATTATGGATATCGACTTTTATTACTTAAGGTATTTTCCTAATTTTAACTAATGAGATAACCAAGGCTTAGAGAGATTTCAGAGCATCACTCTAGGTCACATAAGAAGGTGGCACTACTTTGGGAGGCCGAGGCGGGTGGATCACAAGGTCAAGAGATCCAGACCATCCTGGTCAACATGGTGAAACCCTGTCTCTACTAAAAATACAAAAATCAGCTGGGCATGGTGGCACGTGCCTGTAGTCCCAGCTACTCGGGAGGCTGAGGCAGGAGACTTGCTTGAACCCAGGAGGCGGAGGTTGCGGTGAGCCAAGATCGCGCCATTGCACTCCAGCCTGGGTAACAAGAGCGAAACTCCGTCTCAAAAAAAAAAAAAAAGGTGGCACTACTGAGATACAAGATGAAGAACTGGATACCTCTATATATAGCACATTGACTTTCAACGACATCATATTAGTCTTACATAAACTGACGTGGCTGGAAAAATATATCATGAACAACTGTTTATGTGCTTGCAAAGTCTATTTTGTCTGACAAAAGAAACCTTTAATATTGTTGCTCTACATCTGTTTCCCTGCTGTAACAATGCCTAGCCAGCATCCCACTGTGCTTTGGATTCATTCCAAGCAAGTCCCATCACCTTTGCTTGAAAAATGTACTCAGCAGTCTCAGTCAAGTCAAAGAATTATTAATCCTTTGCTTTTTCTAGTCAATTTCCTCTTCAACCTTCTTTCCTACTTGTTAAATGCCTCAGTCAATTCTAGCATGCTCCTACACTATTTATAAACACAATCAATAACTCAAAACAATGGCAGTGCTTTGTTTTTTAAAATGAATCTTATTTTTTAAAATTTCTAACATGAAATTCTGATAGATTATAATATTCATCTCCTGAGATTTCCCTATGGTGAGAAATCCGTATCGATTTTCAACCATAGCAACATGTGGGACTATGCTATACAGAATGCTTGTCAACAGATGACAGTGTAGAAGCAAGAAAAATAAAAATTGCTTGGATCCCAATCTTAGTTAGAAGAAAAAAACTTGATAAATTATGGTTTTCAACCATTACAAATTAGTTCATGTAATATACCCAATGAATCAATTTAGGTGGAAATATTCATTATTTAGGCAGAGATGTGTCACTATCCCTTTGGAAAGATTCAGTGTGTTGCACCAGCAAAAAACTGTTAGCATAAAAGCACTGATGGACTTAAGAACAGCAAAATGAATGCCCTCCATGGCCTCACTGCATGACAACCAATGGAACTTGCAATGTAAACTCACCATAGGCCCTCCCTCCTAAGTAGTCCCAACAATTGACTTTCTCAGAGAATGCACTGAGAGAAAAATTCAGTACTATAATTTGTAACTATTAATTTATACTTAAAATACATTTTAAAATCATAAAGAAAATGAGAAAGAACCATTATGAATTGTGACAGGAAGAAAGGGAGAAAGGGAGAGACACTTCACCCATGTTCTTCTCTCAGTGTAGCACCCTCTTCTCTTTATCCCTTCCCCTAGTTAATAGCTGTTTGCCCTTTGAATCTCAGTTTAAATGTAACTGCCTTTAGGAAGTCTTTCATGATCACCACTAAGCCAATCCTCAAACTCAATCAAATTACTCTTTGTTATTTGTTCATGGCTCCAGTACTTTTACTTCAATTATAAATATTTTAATATAATTGTTAAGTTAATGTCTATCCCTCTCACTACAGTGAAAGCTCTATGAAGGAAGGCAGGGGTGTATGTCTTGCTTTGCATTCCTAGGGCCAAGCAAATAAAGAATTGTTACAATAATGTGTTGAATGAGTAAATAAATGAATGTATTAATTATGAAGACTGTACAATAAAAATAATCCTTTCAATAAAAAGAGATTTTAAAAAGAGACTTTCGAAAGTTTAGCAAACAGGGAAACATATCCTAAACACTAATATGCCATTAAAAGCACAGAATTTAGTCACCAGTCAGAAGACCTAGGTTGAAATTCTAGTTTTACCAAAATAATCATAAGTAATCACATTTCACTATACTTTCATTTCCTCAACTGACAAATGGAGAAATAACAAAAATACCTGCACCACTTACCTCACAGGGCTATTTTAACAATTAAATGCAAATGATACGAAAATTCACGGTACACAGATTCTTTTAAATGAATAAATAGTAACAGTAGCAGAATTGTAACAGAAATAGAAGCACTTCTTGTTAACATAACAGTGGTACTCCCAATGGTAGTTGTGTTTTTCATTCTAATTAAGGAAAAATAATCATGTGTCATAGGGTGATTTTTTAAAATGTTTTATTTCACCAGATTTCATATTAAGCAATTTTGAAGGATACAAAAATTGCTGGGCTCAGTGGTTCATACCTGTAATCCCAGCACTCTGGGAGGTCCAAGTGGGCAGATCACCTGAGGTCAGGAGTTCGTCACCAGCCTGACCAATATGGCAAAACACCATCTCTACTAAAAATACAAAAATTAGCTGGGTGTGGTGGTGGGTACCTGTAACTCCAGCTACTCGAGAGGCAAAGGCAGGAGAATCACTTGAACCTTAAAGGCGGAAGGTGCAGTGAGTCAAGATGGCACCACTGCACTCCAGCCTGGGCAACAGAATGAGACTCCATCTCCAAAAGAAAATAAAAGTATCAAGCATATATGGTATTTTGCCATTCTACATATCACATGTTAAGCACTATGTTATACATTTTACATTTATATCATTTAATCCTCACTATAACTCTGTAAGATAGATATTATTCTCATTTTACATAGGAGAAAAGTGAGGCTCAGAGAGGTTGTGAAATTTTTCTAAGGCTACTTACTCACCAGGAAATAGCATCTCCATTGTCATAACCTAGACTTTGCCATTACTAGTAACTACTGCTTTGCTCTCATTCCAAGTTCAATCGTCTGATTTCTGACCAACACCTCCTGATTCTACTCATGCCTTTTAGAATTCTGACTCCAACAATTACTCAATCCTATAAGAACCCACAATCCATTCGGTCCTATCCCCTTTCCATTGTCTCTTGCCCTTTCATAATCTCCCTTTTCAGTTCATTACCCAGCCTAGGTTTCATGGTCCATCCTTATAATCACTCCCTTACATATGCCCGTATTATCCTTGCCCCTTTCTCTTTCCACCTTTATAACCTACAAGCTCCTACCCTTGGTTAAATCCAAAACTGTTTACCTTCTACCAAAGTCTATGGCAGAATGTGGCTGGAGAAAAAGATAATTATGTTACCTGGTCACACTTTAAATTGATGTCAAATAAATGCCAGTAACTCCTTAGTGCTACCCAGCAATCATACTATATTGCCTTAATCGATTCATTCACCCACGCTTCTACACAATTATTTCCCAACTTCTCTTTTCTCAAACCTCTAATATGACCACACTTCCAGCCAACAGTGGCACTATCAGAAGGCAACGTCCACATGGTCCCACATCTGCCAATCTCCTTGTCTCTGCACCCACACATTCTGCCAGTCCTCCTATTACTTGCATAAACTGCCCGAGCTCTGAAGGCCAACTCCTCACATTTACACTATGTTACAAAACCTCTCACTCAAGAATATCAATTCAATAATCTACAATGTCAGTTTTTCCCTCTCTACTGGATCATTCTTGTGAGCAAACATGCTATAATATCTCCATTGGAAAAATCTCCATCAATCCTCTATTTCTCTCCAGTTACCACCCTAATGTCTGCTCCCTTTTATAGAAAAACTCCTGGAGCTGGGGAGGGATAGCATGGGGAGAAATAACAGATATAGGTGATGGGGAGGAAGGCAGCAAATCACACTGCCATGTGTGTACCTATGTAACAATCTTGCATGTTCTTCACATGTACCCCCAAACCTAAAATGCAATAAAAAGTATATATATTAAAAAAAAAAAAGAAAGAAAGAAAAACTCCTGGAAGAATGGTCTAAAATTACTGTTTCTATTTTCTCTCCTCTGGGTCTCTCAATTCTATCCAAATCAGTCTTTAGTGTCTACCACTCTTCTGAAATTGCTTGCTAAAGTCATCAAAGAGCTGCCTATGGCTAGTCCAGAGATAGGGTCTTTCTCTGTCACTCAGGTGGTAGTGCAGTGGCACAGTCATAGCTGACTGTAGACTCAAACTCCTGGGCTCAAGCAATCCTCCCACTTCAGCCTTCCAAAGTGTTAGGATTTCAGGTGTAAGCCACTGTACCAGGCCTACAGTCACTCTTTAGAGGATCTCACTCTATAGATGGGTTTAAAGCCATCTGGTTTCATGGCTTTAAAGACTATCACTATTCTGACTATTCCTAAACTTTTTTTTTTTTTTTTTTTAAGAGGCAGTGTCTTGTTCTGTTGCTCAGGCTGGAGTGCAGTGGCATGATGATAACTTACTACAGCCTCAAATTCCTGGGTTCAAGTGATTCTCCTGCCTCAGTCTCCCAAGTAACTGAGATGACAGGCATGTGCCACTGTACCTGGCTTTTTTTTTTTTTTTTAATAGAAATGGTATCTCACTTTATTGGCTAGTCTGGGTCTTGAACTTCCAGCATTGAGTCAGCCTCCTGCTCCCAGCCCAATTCCTGAATTTTTAATTCCTGCCCAGACATCTTCGCTAAACCCTGTCTACTTAACATATCCAACTTGGATATTTAGCAGACATCTTACACTTAACATGTACAAAATTAAATTCTTGATTTCCCTAAAATCTCTTCTGGCAGTCTATCTATTCCATCTCACTGACAGCTACTCAAACCTTCTAGTAGTTGGCTCAAACCCAAAACCCTGAAATCATTCGATTCCTCATTTTTCTCTCATATCTGCTCCATCAAGAAATCCAGTTTGCTAGACTTAAAAAATACCATGGAATTTAATTACTGCCTCTCTCCTCCACTGTGACTACCCTGTTTTAGCTACCCTAACCTTATGCCTAGATTACTGCAACAGTCTCCTACCTGCCCTCTCTGCTTCTGCCTTGTCCCCCAACACCTGTGCTCTGTGTGCCATCACTCCTTGGCCCTCTCTGTTCTCCCTACTATCTTTACTGTCCTTATCGCCAGTTGGCATCTATGTTTAATTATTCACTTGTTTACTGTTTCTCTTCCCTCAGGAACGTAGGTTCCATAGAGCAGAAGTTTTGTTTCATTCACTGTTGTATGTTCAGCACAGGATACGGCACAGCATGCACTCTACACATATTTACCGGAGGAGGAGAGGAGGGAATGATGGAGACTAGATTTGAACCCAAATTTGTCCAGCTCCCAAACCTCTGTTCTTTCGCTGACATAGATCGTTCTTAGTCTCAGTAAAAATGCTGAACATTAAAAAGGGTCTCTTCATTCTGATACAGTTTACACCAAGACTTTACGTACCCTAAGTCCTTTGCAAACATTCTATACTATTTTTGTGTTCTGTACCATTATTAACTTATCATTTTTGTTAAAATGACAAACCCTTTAAACTAAAATATATGTATCTTGTGACTTTATATCACCATTCTAACTGAGAAATACTTGCTATAGTAATTACGTTGTAACTAGGAAAACACAAAAGCATTCATCCATATACCACCACCTGAGTTCATGCCGTGAACTATTTCTTATATGAATGTCATACTGGAAAACCTAGAAAACTTT
This sequence comes from Alouatta palliata, assembly GCA_004027835.1. Lineage (NCBI taxonomy): Eukaryota > Metazoa > Chordata > Mammalia > Primates > Atelidae > Alouatta > Alouatta palliata. The sequence goes on along the minus strand of PVKV010017674.1, from coordinate 644 downwards.
ATCAGAAGAAATTTATCATTAGAAGTAAGTCAAGGCTGGGCACAGAGGCTCACGCATGTAATCCTAGCACTTTGGGAGGCTGAGGCAGACGGATCGTTTGAGGCCAGGTTTGAGACCAGCCTGGGCAATATAACAAAATTTCTTCTCTACAAAAAAATTTTAAAATTAGCCAAGTATGGTGTGGTGGCTACCCACAGGTAAGACGGGAGGATCACTTGAACCCAGGAGTTTGGGGCTACAGTGAGCTACTTCACTCCAGCTTGGGTGCAAAAGTGAGACCCTGTTTTGAAGGAAAGAAAAGAAGAAAGAAAAGTGGCAGAGGAAAAGGAAAAAAAAGAAAGAAATCAAGAAATTCTTAACTGTTAAATTCTTAACAAGATCTTAAGTGTGGTAGAGATCTTAAGATCTCTACAAATGTGGTAAAACTAAGTTACAAAGCTACAAATGTGGCCGGGCGCGGTGGCTCACGCCTGTAATCCCAGCACTTTGGGAGGCCGAGGTGGGTGGATCACGAGGTCAAGAGATCGAGACCATCCTGGTCAACGTGGTGAAACCCCGTCTCTACTAAAAATACAAAAATTAGCTGGGCGTGGTGGCGTGCGCCTGTAGTCCCAGCTACTCAGGAGGCTGAGGCAGGAGAATTG
>PVKV010017673.1:13861-47103 GCA_004027835.1 Alouatta palliata | reverse complement strand
GGGGAGTTGGGGAGGGATAGCATGGGGAGAAATACCAGATATAGGTGATGGGGAGGAAGGCAGCAAATCACACTGCCATGTGTGTACCTATGTAACAATCTTGCATGTTCTTCACATGTACCCCCAAACCGAAAATGCAATAAAAAGTATATATATTAAAAAAAAAAAAGAATTAAATCCAAAAATAAAATAATAAACAAACTAGAAAAAAAAAAGAAAAAAGAAAAGGCTGGCTGACTGGTGCCTCCTAAATCGCCTTCTTATAGATAGCAGGCATAGTATGGGGGAATCTCTCCGGAAGGCATTGTTTTTACTTAAACAAGATCAAACCCCCACCCCACTCCTACTCCACTGACCAAGACTCTTTCACATACAATTTCTAAAACTGTAAACCCAAGACCCTTTCACATGTTTTCTAAAACTGTAAACCCAAGAGCCTTTCACGTGTCATATCTAGACTTGTAAACCTATATAAAGGCAGAGCTTCTCTTTGTTAAACAAGTTTGGCTGTTAGACAAAACATGTCGACTTGCTCCCGGCTGTAATAAAACACCTCTTCCTTCCCAGTTCAATGTACTAGAGGTCTGTTTCTCACGGCCAATCCTGCTTCAATATTAAGGAGTCATATTTTGGGGTGGAATTCCTTACAGTTTTTCAAGTGCAGACTGCTAAGTGAAAGAAGCCATTCTGAAAAAGTATAATTTCTGTATGATTCCAACCATCTGGCAATGCAAAAAGCAAAACTATGGAGATGGGAGTGGTTGCCAAGGATTGCAGGGAGGGAACCATGAAGTTAGTGTGCAGGAAACGTTTAAGGCAGTGAAAGTACACTGTAGGACACTGTAATGGTGGGTGCCATTGTCAAAACCCATAAAACTGTACACCATAAAGAGTAAACTACAAATAACTATGCACTGTCGTTAATAATAATGTATCAATATTGATTTATCGATTGTAACAAATGTCCCACATTAATGCAAGATGTTAGTGATAAGGGAAACTGTGTGTGTGTGTGTGTGTGTGTGTGTGTAAGGGGCTATTTGGGGATTCTGTTCTTTCCACCTGACTTATCTGTAATCCTGAAGCGGCTCTAAAAAAATAAAGTCTATTTTTTTTAATGAAAAAACTTTGAACTATAAGATTAGTTAATATGAACACACATAAAACTTATGTTTGCATTAGAAAATCAAGGTTGTTATAAAGATTGGTTGACACTTCCAAGTGACCCATAAGGAAAGGGCTAACTTGGATTTTTAATGAAACATTGAATTTATTATGCCATCATTAATTTGGTAGGGGAAATGGATATGACATCTTGTTGCAGCTCTTGAGTCGTAAACCAAAAATAAAATCCTGAGCCCCCCAACCAACTGAATGGAACCTCCTCTTGGCCAACTGAATTCCAAAGTAAACCTGAAAATCCAGTTCAGGCTATGCTGGGGGCATGGACTGAACATGCCCCATTATATCCTCCTCCCTTTAGAATTCAGGTACAACTGACTTGCATTCATTAACATTAAAACAGAGATCTTAGGACCGACAAAACAGACTCTTTGTAGCAGCAAGACACAAGATTCCAACCTAACTCTAGTATAGCATCACATGACAGCAGGCCTTCAAGAAACTTAGGTATTTTACCCCAAAATAGATCTCTTTGACATATTTTGAGGTGGCCCTGCAAAGCTGTCTCTTGTGGGGTAATTTACATTCTGTAGAGAATCCCCTTCCCTTTCTGGTCTTTTTCTGATCCTGAGCAGATTAACTGAGTCTGGCCTTTTAAAGATCTAAACAGGAAACACATGCCATCTATTGCCTCTAAGCGTGGCTACACTTTTTTATTGGCTTCCCTTTGCAAAACACCGAGGTAACTAGATGGAAATAACCTCCAGATTGGCTGAAGAGCATAGACATCTATTTGGGCAACAATGACGATATTCTGTTATGAAAATTAAAGAGGTTGGGTTTTCTTACTTCTCAAGAACCTACTTATCTATAAGCAGAGATACAGGTCTTTGTCCAGTCAGCTGGACGAATTCAAGTTTGGGATAAAGCTTGAGAGTTCTGCACCATCCAGAGAGGAAGATGTGAAGTCAAACATAAACAGGGGCCTATGGGAGATGGTGGCGGCAGGGCGGGTTGCAGAAACCAGGCTATTACTCCCAGTGGGTTCGACTCTGAATAGCATTGCTTCCTGCTGGGCCTAAGGATGCAATCATTGTCTTTAACGATCCGGTGGATTAGCTAAGGAAACACAAAGATACTCTGCAATGTCTACATAGAGAACTCAACTACATTCTCTAAACCCACACCCTAGATCTATGTTTGAAACCCAGATTTCCCTGGCTTCAGTCACAAATCTGAAGGAGAAAATCTCCCGACCACAGCCTGGGACTGAAATCATCCCTGCCTGATCCGAAGTAAGCTCCTCTTTCAGACTCCTCATCTATTTCCACGGTTCTGCCAGTCTCCTTGGCATTGCCAACCTGGCACTGTCCCCTCCTTTTCCTACCCAAGGTAACTTTCCTTTGCTCAGTTACCAAAGCAGACAGTCTTTTCCCCTGACATCTTTTCTATTTGTCCCTTCCTTTCTCTGCCTCCAGTCTGTTGTGTTTTCAATTCCTGAGCACCTGTCTTTGTTAGCTTAATTTCCCCAAACAGTGCCTGATGGAGCAGTGAGAACATAAATTAACACACATCTAATGTTTACAGGTGCCAGGCACGTTATTGCATATTTCCAAGTTTTCCTCATTTAATCCTCATGATGGCCTATGAAATAACTATTACTGTCCCCATTGGGCAGATGAGTAAGTGGAGGCTCTGAGAGGTTACATAGCTTACCCAAGGTTGCACCTCAGTACTGTATGTGGCAGTTAAAAACATGCAGTCTTGGCCAGGTGTGATGGCCCATGCCTGTAATCCCAGCACTTTGGGAGGCCAAGGCAGGAGGATTGTTTGAACCCAGGAGTTCAAGACCAGCCTGGACAACACAGAGGGACTTCAACATAAGGAGATAGATAACAGCCACGTGAAAATGTACTGGAAATTCTCATTTAATCTTCCCCAAAACCCTCAAATCCAGGTATTGCTGTCATCAGCGCTTTACAGTGGAAAAACTAGGCCAGGCGCAGTAGCTCACACCTGTAATCCCAGCCGAGGCCAAGGAGGCGTATCACCTGAGGTCAGGAGTTCCAGCGAGACCAGCCTGACCAACAGGAGAAACCCTGTTTCTACTAAAAATAGAAAATTAGCTGGGCGTAGTGGCATATGCCTGTAATCCCAGCAACTCGGGAGGCTGAGGCAGGAGAATCACTTGAACCTGGGAGGCGGAGGTTGCAGTGAGCCGAGATCACGCCATTGCACTACAACCTGGCAACAAAAGTGAAACTCCGTCTCAAAGAAAAGAAAAGAAAAACTGAGCTCCAAAATGCTAAGTGACTTGTCCAGAGCAAATATGCTATTCAGTTCTTTCTTTCTGTTAACATCTATTGTGTGCCAGGCACTGCTGGCAAGACAGAAGACGGAGGAAGAGAGAGGAAGAGGAGCAAGACGTAGTTCCCTTTTCTCCAGGTGCCCATGTTCTAGAGGTAAGAAGTCGTGAAGAATTAGGGTCTGTGTGCAAGGTCTAGAGCTCTAGGAAGCAGAAAATGCTTAGCCCAGGGGATCCAGGAGAGCTCTGCAAAGGAGGGGAGACCCCAACTGAACTTAGCTGGGAGAGCAGGAGTTGGCAGGTCTCTGGAGCTGGCCCCAGCACTGAAGGCATTTTGAGCAGACGGACTGGTAAGTACAAAGGCCCTGATGCATGCTAGAGCCTAGAATATTTGAGGAAGAGGGAATAGTTCGGGATGGCTAGAAGAAAGACTCATTTAGTGGACAAACATGAGAGTTGAGGTTAGTGGAAAAGCAGGCAGGAATCAGGTCTGTAAGGAAAGATCTTCAGTGGTGAGAAGTTTGGAATTAATAGACCTGAGAAGTTATTAACAGATTTATTTTATTTTATTGAGACAGAGACTCACTCTGTCACCCAGGCTGGAGTGCAGTGGCACAATCTCGGCTCACTGCAGCCTCCACCTCCCAGGCTCAAGCCAATCCTTCCACCTCAGTCTCTCAAGTAGCTAGGACTACAGACGCTCGCAACCATGCCTGACTAATTTTTGTACAGATGAGGTTTCTCCATATTGCCCAGGCTAGTCTTGAACTTCTGAGCTCAAGTGATCCACTTGCCTTGGCCATCCAAAGTGCTGGGATTATAGGCATGAACCACCACACCTGGCCTATTAACAGATTTTAAATAGAGAAAGGCCATGCCAAGATTTTGTTGTTAGTGGAGGCAACAAGAGAAGTGGATTGGAGGTGGGCGAGACTGGAAACAGACCAGTTAGAGGTAAAAAGGAGAGAGGTGAGAAGAGTCCAAAGAGGCCTAGGCTCTTAGCCCTGGAACCCATCCACACATCTACACCCATAGCAAGCATGGTGCGATCTCAGCTCACTGCAACCCCCGCCTCTGGGGTTTAAGCAATTTTCCTGCATCAGAGTTTTGAGTAGCTGAGATTACAGGCGCCCATGACCACACCTGGCTAATTTTTGTACTTTTAGTAGAAACGAGATTTTGCCATAGTAAGGATGTAGATGAGTAGATGGGTTCCAGAGGTAAGAGACACAGTCTGTGAGGTGGGATAATAGGATGTGGGGATTAAGAACTTCCCCATATTGGCAGAGGTGACAAGGAGAGGGTCTTAGCAATGTAAGCCAGTGGCATTTGGGGGAAGGAGGCCTGAAGCTGACTCACCTTCCCCACTCTCCTGCCTGTTTCACTGTCTTGTTTGGTGCCATGTTTTTCAAGGTCCTCCTGGTGATTCTCATGGACTCTGAAGTTTTAGAACCACTGCTATAGAGCAATGACATCTTTTATTTTTTTGAGATGGAGTCTCACTCTGTTGCCAGGCTGGATCACAATGGTGCCATCTCGGCTCACTGCAACCTCCGTCTCCCAGGTTCAAGTGATTCTCCTGCCTCAGCCTCCTGAGTAGTTGGGACTACAGGTGCCCACCACTACGCCAGGCTAATTTTCGTATTTTTAGTAGAGATGGGGTTTCACCATGTTGACCAGGATGGTCTTGATCTCTTGACCTCATGATCCACCCGCCTTGGCCTCCCAAAGTGCTGAGATTACAGGTGTGAGCCACCACGCATGGCTGAGCGATGAAATCTTACAGAGGCAGAACGCGTAATGCTGGGTCCCACCCCAGAGTCAGTGCTTCCGAGGCTCTGGAATGAGGCCCAGCATGTGAGTTCTAACAGGTTCCCGGGAGACACTGCTGCTGCTGGCCTGCAGACCAGGCTCTAGGATGCACTGCTCTCCCGCTGCAGTGACGTTTGCCACTTCCTTCCGAAAACTCTCCTTCCCTGGCATCCTGTGTCATCATTTTCCCGCAGTCCCACCCCTTACACTGATAAAACGCTGGGACAAGAATCCAGACATAGACCCACATCCTCTATGTGTAAAATTTTGAAGTTTATAGATAAAACTAACAATCTCCTTGGAGTTTCACAATGAAACATAACAGCTTAAGGAGAAGTGGGCCCTAGCCCTGCAAACCCTTCTTCTCTTTCTACCAGTGTCAATGGCACGTGAACCAGAGCAACTCCATCTTGAATGGGAACTGGGTAAAATGAGGCTGAGACCTACTGGGCTGCATTCCCAGAGGGTTATGGCATTCTGCGTCACAGGGTGAGATAGAGGTCAGCACAAGATACAGTTATAAAGACCTTGCTGATCAAACAAGTTGCAGTAAAGAAGCCGGCCAAAACCCACCAAAATCAAGATGGCGACAAGAGTGATCTCTGGTTGTCCTCACTGCTATACTCCTGTCAGTCCCATGACAGTTTACAGATGCCATAGCAATCTTGAGGAGTTACCCTATATGATCTAAAAAGGGCAGGTATGAATTATCCAGTCCTTGTTTAGCTTATTATCAAGAAATAACCATAAAAATAAGCAACCAGTAGGCTTAGGGGCTGCTGTATGCAATATACATTCTTATTATTTCTTACTTTTTTTTTTTTTTTGAGATGGAGCCTTGCTCTGTCACCCAGGCTAGAGTGCAGTGGTGTGATGTTAGCTCACTGCAACCTCCCCCTCCAGGTTCAAGTGATTCTCCTGCCTCAGCCTCCCAAGTAGCTGGGATTATAGGTGCCCATCACTGTGCCCAGCTAATTTTTGTATTTTTAGTAGACATGGGGTTTCACCATGTTGGCCAGGCTGGTCTTGAACTCCTGACCTCATGATCCACCTGCTTCAGCCTCCCAAAGGGATTACAGGCATGAGCCACTGCGCCCAGCCTAGGCCTTTACTTTCTTAATAAACTTGCTTTCACTTTACTCTGCAGACTCGACCTGAATTCTTTCTTGTGTGAGATCCAAGAACCTTCTCTTGGGATCTGGATCGGGACTCCTTTCCTGTAACACTGGGGCGGAGTTCTGTGCGGCCTTTGCTGGCCTCTCTCCCAAGTGTGGCGATACCCCAGGCTGCTGTCTGTGCTCCCTTTACTCACTCAACCCTCCAACCACACTGAATGGTCACTCCTTGGAATGACGACCAGAGACAGAGGCCCATGCAGGTCTCTGAAGCAGGCTCAGAGCTGTCTGGGTAAAACATCCCAAGGTCCCAGGACCTAGATCTTTGACCACGTGGAGCTGCCCAGGATCCAGATGGATACATCCCCTTGGCCCTGGGACTGGTCACCCCAAAGGAAGGGGTGCAGCTGGAAGAAAAGGAGTGCTGGGCTCCGCAAAGGGCGGGCCCAGACCAGGGTGCCTTCTTGCCTCAGGCTAAGGCCAGTTCTGCCTTCTGAACCACCCTGGCTGCTCCTGCTTGGCTCCTGTCTTTGGCTTCTCATCTTCACCTCAGCTGCTTGACCCTCAAATGTTTGCTCTCCCCAGGGTTCTGGCCTTTTGCACCAGAAGTTCTTAATTTGGAGGAGTGTCTGTAGATGGGCTTCAGGAGAACACGTGTATCCACTGAAATGGTATATATAAGCTTGAGTGTATGCGTGTGCCTTTTTCTGGGAGGAAAAACCCTCATCACTTTCATTATATTCTTTTTTTTTTTTTTTTTAAGACGGGGTTTCACCAGGTAGGTCAGGCTAGTCTTGAACTCCCGACCTCAGGTGATCCGTCCGCCTTGGCCTCCAAAGTGCTTGAATTACAGGCGTGAGCCACCGCGCCCGGCTCTTTTTTTTTTTTTTTTTTTTTGAGACAGAGTTTTGCTCTTGTTGCCCAGGCTGGAGTGCAATGGCATGATCTCGGCTCAGTGCAACCTCCACCTCCAGGGTTCAAGTGATTCTCCTGCCTCAGCCTCCCAAGTAGCTGTGATTACTGGAATGCGCCACAATGCCTGGCTAATTTTTGTCTTTTTTAGTAGAGATGGGGTTTCACCATGTTGGCCAGGGAGGTCTCGAACTCCTGATCTCAGGTGATCTGCCCATCTTGGCCTCCCAAAGTGCTGGGATTACAGACATAAGCCACTGTGCCCAGCCCACTTTTATTATATTAAAGGGCTCTGTGATAAACACCCTCCTACCACACACAAAAAAAAGGTTAAGGACCACTGCAATATGGGCTCTTTGCTTTAGATTTCATTTTAGATATATGTTGATGACTCTCAGAGCTGTTCTTGGCTGGCCTTCGTTTGTATTCTAAGGAGAGTACAGGCCTCTCCTTAGAACCCCAGATCTGGAGACCAAGCTGGCTACTGTGCCTTTCTTAATCAGTATCCCTCATATATCTATTCTGAAATAGAAAACTAAATCTAGCTTCTCCCCTAAACCTGTTCCATTCTTCCTGTGTCTCCTACTTCAGTGCAGCTTCAAAAACTACTCTCTTGTATAAAACAGAAACCTGTCATCCTAAACCTGCCTCCCCACTTCTCTCTGCTCCCTTCTTCTTACTAGTATCTCCACATTCAATAGATTTTTTAAAAAATCTATTTGCTTGTTTCCCAAAATCATCTCCACTTCTTTTCTCAAAGTCAGCACTATACTAACTCCAATAAGAAGTGCTTGATTCCTCATTTAAGGAAGGTTTGAGGGCTTAGATTGGTTCTGTTTCCAACCCTTTGCATGAAACTGGATGCAAAGAGGACCTGGAAGGTGAAGGTGAAGAAAAGAACTTCAAGGAATTTCTGCCGAATGGCTAAGAGTAAATCTATGATGAACCTTTTTTTTAATAACCAGATGGAGTGATGCATTGAAACACACTTCAATTTGATTACTAGAGTTCCTCCACTACTGTGAATTTTTAACGCTAGCAACTCTCAGAAATGGTATTGTTTCTATTCCTGAGCCAATATAATAGGTTTAAAATAATAGGGCTGAGCTCATAAATGGAGCATTAATACTCCATTAGGACACAGAAAAAAGTCAGTGTGGATGGCATCAGGACTGTTTATCTTCAGTCTTCCTAAAGTCGATTTTAATTGTTCTGAAAATAAAAGTAGGTAGTGGATAGAGATATGATCTTCTATGAAAGGGATTATTCGTGGGGGGACTGTAATGCCTGAATAGTGTCTGCAAGGAGGAAAAAGGGGGAAAGACTTAAAGCGGTCATTTGGTCCATCAAAGTGTCTTCTGCTATCAATCCCTTGAAACTACGTAAAAGCTAAATGTTATTCTGCATTTAGAAACTATCTTCTTAGTATTATGCACAAACACTATTTTTAAAATGTAAATACATAAAGAGGCCTGAATTTTACTGAAAAAAAAAATTCTGTGAAAGATATGGATGGTCTCCTGATGAGTTCTCTTCACCCCTGACGCCCCGTGGAAGTCCCAAAATCTATGGACCAGGAATTACTCGAGAAATGGTGGTTTCAGTGTTGAAGGATGTCATCCACCCTTTACCTCCTTGCCCAGATGGTGAAGGGGAAAGTCACAGAGATAAGTCACTTACCCAAGGTCAGACTGGGTAAAAGTGGACCGGATCTGAGCCCAAACATTTCCAACGGACACAAGGCTGACAAAGGAACAGTGGGTTCCAGAGTGTCAGGAGTTGAGGTCGGACCGCAGGGAAAATATCGGATGGGACGACCTAAACTTCCCGGCACCAGGGCGCGCCAGACGCTCTATTTTATCTGAAGGAGGACTAAGGCTACCAGCGACAGGAAGTTCCCCTGCCCCCAACAAAGAGGGCGCCCGGATGACGTAAACCAATCCGATTGCTTTGCGCGAGGGCCTTGGTTTGCTAACGTAGCCAATCAGTGCGGCCCCACAGCCACGTGCGTCTGACGTCAAGGCAAGGGCGGAATTCGTTTAGAATTTTGGCGGGTTAGGCTGTGGATCAGGAAGACGTCCCGGCACCGGTTGAGGAGTGCAGGCCCAGGCCGTACGGGTGACCCTTGGGCGGTGGGGCTGGGGCCGCCTCGAGCGTCTGTGCGCGGGTTGCAAGGGGTCCGAGGGCGGGAGACGCGGGGCCCCGGGGGCTCGGGTGGGCTCGATCTGGATCTGGCGGCAGCTCGAGACCGCCCGGGGCTGGCACGGCCGGGCCGGGAGCTGGGAGTTGCCGGACCATCTACTAAGGAACGGAGTTCTTCCTTTTAAAATCAGTCTCTTTTTATTTTGAAACGGAGTCTTGCTCTGTCCTCCAGGCTAGAGTGCAGTAGCGCGATCTCCGCTCACTGCAACCTCCGCCTCCCGGGTTCAAGCGATTTTCCTGCCTCAGCCTCCCAAGTAGCTGGGATTACAGGCATGCGCCACCACGCCCGGCTAATTTTGTATTTTTAGTAGAGATGGGGTTTCTCCATGTTGGTCAGGCTGGTCACGAACTCCCTACTCAAGGTTATCCGCCCGCCTCGGCCTCCCAAAGTGCTGGGATTGCAGGCGTTGAGCCACTACGCCCGGCCAAAAGCAGGCTTTTAAGTGCTTGCCAAGAGCCTGCTGCCTGAGCTTTCTTTTACTCATTCATTCATCGTTTACTCGTATTCATGGCTTGCTAATGATTATTGAACGCCGACCGCGTGCAGGGCTCGGATCACATTTCCGCCGCCTTCATGGCTCTTCCACTTTAAAGGGACGGGCAGGTAGCAAACAAGTGCTCGACAGTGGATGACTCAGGGTGGTCAGGAAAGGCTCAGAAAGATGGATAAGTGGAAACCGAGAAGGAGCCTAGAGGGAGCTTTTGGACAGAGCCCGAGGCAAAACAGCTTATTGTGTTCCAGAAGGTGGAAGCCGGCTGGCCTGGCTGGAACATCGTTTGGGGTGTCGGGGATGGGTAGAGTTGGACGTGGTGTATTGTGGAAAAGGTGAGGGAGTAGAAAGTTTGGAGAGGGAGAGAGAATATGAATCATGGCCTTGCAAGCTTTGTACATTTTGTTCTAAGGGCAATGGAAAATCATTAAAGAATTTCAATTAAGGGGCTCCCATGATCTATGTTCTTAAAAAGTTACTAAGAAACGGGAAGATTACTGTGACTGTTGTTTGGAGATGAGATTGCAGGGGAACAAAGAAACCAGCACCGGAAGCTAACACAGTCATCCCGGTGAAAGATTGATGGTGGCTTGGCCTAGGGATCTGGCAGTGAAGTTGCAGAGAAGTGGAAGATTTGAGCAGTATTCTGGAGATGGAACCATAGTACTTGTCAATGGCCCTGGATTTGAGGGCAAAGAAGGGTGCACAGTTTCATTTTGGGGGAAGGCAAGGCTGGTTAATATAGACTTGAACAAGACAGTTTGCTCTTAATCCTCAGGAAGCTTACTGTCCAATAGATCCCCCAGTAGATTGCACAATGTGTGGCTCATGAGGGGTCCCTGGAAATATTTCTTGAATGAATTTTTAAAAAGCACTTTTGGGAAGCCAAGACAGATGGATCACTTGAGGGCAGGAGTTCAAGACCAGCCCGGGCAACATGGCGAAACCCTGTCTCTACAAAAAATATAAAAATTAGCCGGTGTGGTAGTGCATGCTTGTAATCCCAGCTACTTGGAGGCTGAGGCAGGAGACTCTGGAACCCGGGAGGCGGAGTTTGTTGTGAGCCAAGATCACACCACTGCACTCCAGCCTGGGCAACAGAGCGAGATCCTGTCTCAAAAAAAACAAAGAAAAGAAAGCACCATAAGCCTGGGCAACAGAGCGAGATCCTGTCTAAAAAGAAAAGAAAAGAAAGCACCATAATCACCATGATTAGTTACTTTACATTGAACTTGCTAAAGAGCATATGTCAGTTAAATAAGAGCCTAGAAAAAGGTATGCTCTTTTACTTCCAGTTTAAAAACTCATCTTAAATGAAAAGAGAATGCACAGAGTGTTACAACTTTGTCTTAATTAGCTGTGCTGTTTCTCGGTGCTTCCATGACTAGCATTGAATCAAAATGGTGATTGTCAGTAAGATGGCAACTAGGTAGAATCACACAGTAAGCTGCCATGGATAATGTAGATGCCACATGTGTTACAAGGAATAAAATGAAAGATTAGCTCGATTTAGATCGGCCCCAATAATTCGTGCGTATGTGCAGTTTTTTTTAAAAGAGACGAGGTCTTGCTATGTGACCAGGCTGGTCTCAAACTTCTGGCCTCAAGTGATGTGTCCACCTTAGCTTCCCAAAGTGCTGGGATTACAGGCATTAAGCCACCGTGCCCGGCCAACCCCAATAGTTCTTCCTCATAATTTATCTCATCCACATAATCTATATGATACAAATGGCTCTGCACCTCAATGAGTTTCTGTAATGTTAGTTTAAAGACAAGTAAAAGTGAACTGCTTATATCCAAGGAGGGAGATGGCATTGGCGATGTGGGGAGAGGAGGTGAGAAATGGTCAATTCTGGATGCATTCTGAGGTTAAGCCCGTAGGAGTGGTAGGATTCTGGGTTTGTTGGGTGTGTGTTATAAGAGAAAGAGAAAAACTGAAAGTGACATTTCTAATGTTGATTTCACACAGCCAAGATTCTACATTGCTTTTCTCCCGGACACCTGAGCCTCCTTTGAAGTTTCCTGTCACAACGGTCCTCTTGACAGCATGGATGGTAAGGCCTGGCAGTTTTGTCTTTGTTTCAAGGAAAACTACCGTTTTGTCCATGGACTTGTTACTTATTCTACTTGTAAAATAGTGAAAATGCTCCCCAACCCTCAAGTATCGTCTTTATGGTTCTGAAGCAATCTCACATCTCACCTAGGTCACTGAATGTTGCTTGCTCTTATCAGATGAGATTCCTTCTGGCAACAGTGATTGTGTTTCATAATTACAATAGCTGGCAAGGTGTACAGGGGGCCAAGCACTGCTCCATGATCTACATGTTAACTGATTTAGTCCTTGGGCAAACATTTTACAGGCAGGAAGACAGGGATGTTTAGTAACTTGTCACAGTTGAAGCTGGCAGAGCAGGGCTTTGAACCGGGCAGTCTGACTTCAGAGTTTACATTTGATAATGAAATCTGATGAAGTGATTTAGTCTAGCTCTGACGCTCTGACTTCAGTTTTTATTAATATAATCCTTTCTAATTTTGTTCATTTTGCAAGGGTGTGTACAAAATGTTTACCTAGAAAAGAGAAGTTGCACTAATTGGCAATCATCTAAAATGATTGTGCTGGGCCGGGTTCAGTGGCTCGCGCCTGTAATCTCAGTACTTTGGGAGGCCGAGGCATGAGGTTTGCTTGAATCCAGGAGTTCAAGACCAGCCTGGGCAATAGAGTCAAACCTCATTTCTATTTTTAAAAAATTAACGTGATTGTGGTGGTTGTGAAGAGATCTAGTTGCATAACTGAGCTCATAATCTCAAAGTGGATTTAAAAAGAAAAATTCAAACGCATTACACTTTGCCCTTTAAAAAAAAACCTTGAAATTCCTTGCACTGTGATGCACAGTAGCCTCTGCTTACCCCTGGGATGTGTTTCAAGATTCCCACCGGATGCCTGAAACCAAGCATGGTACCAAACCCTACGCATGCTGTGTTTTTTCCTGTATGTTGTATCTGTGGTAAAGTATGATTCTATGAATTAGGCATAGTGAGAGATGAACAGCAACAATAAAGTAGAACAATTGTACAACATACGGTAATAAAAAGTACGTGAGTGTGGTCTCTCTCTTAAGTATCTGTTGCATTCAAAATTTCCATTGTACTGTCCTCAACCGCAGTGACCATGGAAAGTCAAAACCACAGGAAATAAACCCTCAGCTAAGGGATGTTATTCCTTATGTGAAACTCATTGCTTTGGTGGTCTTTGGTAGTTTCCTGTTTCTCAAAATTGGCAAATTGCCTACAGGGCAAATTATATACTACAAAGCATCACTTTTTGCTATGAGATTGAAGTGAAACTGAGCGGTGAATGGATACATGTTCTCTAAGAAATCGTAGTATCTATCTGGAGACAGTATAGGTCAAGAAAAAAGAAATCATGATGTTTAGGCTGAGAGCAGTAGCTCACACCTGTAATCCTAGCACTTTGGGAGGCCAAGATGGGTGAATCAAGAGTTGGTCAGGAGTTCGAGACCAGCCTGGCCAATATAGTGAAGCCCCATTTCTACTAAAAATGCAAAAATTAGCCTGGCGTGGTGGCACGCACCTATAATCCCAGCTGCTCGGGAGGCTGAGGCTGGAGAATTGCTTAAATCTGGGAGGCAGAGGTTGCAGTGAGTGGAGATCCTACCACTGCACTCCAGCCTGGCTGACAGAGTAAGACTGTCTCAAAGAAAAAAAGAAAGAGAAAAAGAAACCGTAATGTTTAGTAAGAAAATCTCATGTGGTTGGCACGGCTTCACAGTTTGGCTGTTGTAGAGGAAATCGGAAAGTGGGTGGTACTTGGGATGTACTGTTGAACAATGTTCCTGCTCATACTTTAGTAGACCGATACTGTCTCCAGATAGATACTACGATGCTTTGTATTATGTAAATAATTTCAAGGCAAGGAATTATATACATCTAAAGCCTAAATCTGTTTGGTATTTTGAAATTATTCCCTTGCTGGCTGAATTTCACGGAAGTTGGTATGCAGAAGTTGTCTCACTGATTGGAGTGGAGCAGGTAAGGACATTTGGCCCCCTGGCTGGCCCACTCTAGTCACTAAGCATGTATTGGCTCCTTCTTAGCCCAGTGTCCCCTAAGAAGCACCTGGGGACAGGAAAGATAGAGACAAGGAGAACAAAGACCAGGCAAAATGGTGCATCTGTAGGGTCTTTTTTTTTTTTTTTTTAAGTTTCAACTGTTATTTTAGATTCTGGGGTAAATATGCAGGTTTGTTACAAAGGTGTACAGTGTGATGCTGAGGTTTGAAGTATGATTGTACCCATCACCCAGGTAATGAGCATCATACACATTGGGTAGTTTCTCTTACCTTCTATGGGCTCATTTAAATTGCCTTGTTAAAGTTGAATGTTTGGAATTAGGTATACTTATTCTCTATCCTTTCTCTTCTTTTCTCCTAGAGGAGGAAGACAATCTGTCTCTACTGACCGCACTGCTGGAAGAAAATGAGTCAGCCTTGGATTATAATTCAGAAGAAAGTAACCTGTTGACTCAGGAAAATGGTGAGCCCGACGCATTTGATGAACTCTTTGATGCTGACGGTGATGGTGAATCTTACACAGAAGAGGTTGATGATGGAGAAACAGGAAAGGCCAAAGATGAAAAGGAAAATTTGGCCACTCTCTTTGGAGATATGGAGGACTTAACAGATGAAGAAGAAGTTCCTGCATCACAATCGACTGAAAATAGGATCCTTCCTGCTCCTGCCCCCAGTCAAGAGAAAACGAATCAGGAGTTGCAAGGTGCCCTAACTACTTGCCTTCCCTATTTCTTTGTGATCAGTTGGATGAAATCTACCAATCTAATAGTTGTTATCAAAAGAGCGGCCGATTCAAGGGTAGAGATAAATGACTTTGTAAAAAAAAAAAAAGAAAGAAAGAAAGAAAATTATACGAGTTGGTCGATGAAATGTTTAAGACCAGCATTTCAGCACAAACTACAGGCTCTATCAGTTGTCAGCCAGCTGTGACTGATCTGTACGGAATGGCTCTGCCACTTTTCATGTTTCTTACGGAAGAGTAGTACTTTGGGATTTATGTGCATGTGGAGCCAGAGATAAGGCTGCAAAGCTGCCACATATTCTAACTGAGCAGAGCACTCCTGCACAGAAGCTTTGAGACATGTTCTTTTCTTCATGTTTAAGCTATAATAAAATTCAGTGGTTGGCTGTTTTTTCTAATACAGAAGCCAGCATTTATTATCTTAGTTATGATATCCAATTTATGAAACAAATACAATTCTTTCTCTTTTTTTTCTTTTTGAGACAGTCTTGCTCTTTCACCCATGCTGGAGTGCAGTGGTGCAATCATGGCTCACTGTAGCCTCTACCTCCCAGGCTCAAGTGATCTTCCTGCCACAGCCTCCCTAGTAGCTATGACCACAGGCATGCACCACCATGCCCAGCTAAATTTTTTTTTTTTTTCATTTTCTGTAGGTACAGGGTCTCCCTATGTTGCCCATGCTGGTCTTGAACTCCTGGACTCAAGCAGTCCTCCTGCCTCAGCCTCCCAAAATGCTGGGATTACAGGCATGAGCCACCATGCCTAGCCTATACTTATTTCTCAACTCCTAAAAATTTGTTAACTGTGGATTTGTATCTGATATCTGTTAATAGTACAAATTCATAATTAGTTTGACTCTTGGGTTAAACTTCATTACTTAATTAAATAAAATATGCGTTTCTCTCAGGGACCTCTTTGAAGTACAAAAGTTAATCAGGAGCTTTGGGTATATGATTATATTGTGGGTCTCAAGGTGTGGGAGCAGGTGGACAACAAATACTGCCAGCATTTTTGTCATGTAGAACACTTTCTCCTGCCTGGTTCTTAAATTAACATATTTTTGTTAACTAGAGGAATTAAGGAAGTTGCAAGAGCAAATGAAGTCCTTACAAGAACAGCTAAAAGTCGCCACAATTAAACAGTCAGCAAGCCCAGCCTGTCTGCATAAATCCCCTGGTAAGAAGACTGTCATTCTGGCAATTGTGTGCATTTCTGTTATTAAGAAATTATCACGTTACTTCTGCATCCAATTCCTGTTCAGACAGCCCTTTGAACCTCTTTCTGAATGGGTTTTTACTCGTTTATTTTACTTTTAATCAAGTAGATAAGTCTCCACGGCCGCCTCTTAAGGAAAAGAGAATTCAGGAGTCACCTTGCTTTTCTGAGGAGCTTGATGTCCCTGCACTACCAAGAACCAAGCGGGTGGCCCGGACACCGAAGGCTTCCCCTCCAGGTGAGGCCTCAGTATCTTGGCACTATTGCATGTGTGTGTGTGTGCGTGTGTGTGTGTGTGTCTGTGTGTGTCTGTGTGTGTCTGTGTCTTAAGATCTGTCTTATCGCCCCACTGAGAAAGTAAGTAAGTTTCTTGGGAATGGAGCCACAATGATACTTGTTGTGTTCTTCCTCTACACCTCAAAATGCCTAGAAAATCCTTAGGGCCAAGGCACGAGGTGGAAGGATTGCTCGATCCTAGGAGTCTGAGACCAGCCTGGGCAATACAGCAAGAACCTATCTCTACAGTAAATTAAAAAATTAGCCAAGTGTGGTGTTTGCATGTAGTCTCAGCCACCTGAGAGGCTGCGGTGGGAGGATCATTTGAGCTCAGGAGATTGAGGCTACAGGGAGCTGTCATCACAGCACTGCACTACATCCTGTTTGACGGAGTAAGAGCCTGTCTCAAAGAAAATCCTTAGGTACAGAGTAGCTATTTACTAAGTACTTAAGATGAATTCTTTTAACTCTATAGTCTTATAGTTTTACCCAGATTATAGTAAGCATAGCCACTGGTTAGCTTCTCATGCTTCACGCTTGTGAGGTTATTTCCTTAGAGAATGGTCCAGTTTTATTTGAAGCCAGGTTGTATTAAACCAAAAGGGCTGTTTTTTAGAAAAGATTTCTTTGCCAGGAGTGTAGGATGGTACTTAAATATAGTCTATTTCAGCACACACATGCGTATGCACAAAACAATAATGAAAAGGATTTCTGCCCTGTGCATTGGTTTTTCTAGTATTGCCAGGAGACCTAAGACAAGATGGTCCTAATAGAACATGGGTTAGAGGATGCAGCATTTTATTGGCCGCATGTGTTTGGAAAGGCCCCTTTGAATAGCATGGGTCTGTGGCACCCTAGTAGAGAACTACTTCCGCCTGAGTGTTCATATTAATCTGACAGCAAATTATATATTGAATATATCCATTCAGGAGTCACATCCATGCCCTCAGGACCTTTGGCATTACTAAAGTGTTGCATTATGCAATGTCCAATGTTCGGTTCTAAGGGGCGGGGAATGGGCCTGCCTCCAGGTTCCAAAGTTCCAGGCTCGCCCTGGCCCTAGTGTGAGAGCAGTGATCCAAAGTCCCTTCGAGGGCAAACAACAATCTTATGAAAGAGAGAGTGATATTTTATTAAGGAAAATACCCAAGCATTCTAACCTTCAGAAGAATTAATCAAACACTTCCAAAGTATGAAAAGTAACCACATCAGGGATATTTAATGAAGCAATAGTGAATACCAGACCCCTAACTCTCCTTGACCCCGTAAATAAAATGGAATGGAGTGAAATGAAATAAGAAAGATAAAAAGGGGAACTAACTTTGGTTTTTTGTTTTCTGGGGTTTTTTGTTTGTTTGTTTGTTTGTTTTGAGACAGAGTCTCACTCTGTCACCTAGGTTGGAGTGCAGTGGCATGATCTGGGCTCACTGCAACCTCCGCCTCCTAGGTTCAAGGGATTCTCCTGCCTTGACCTCCTGAGTAGCACCCAGCTAATTTTGTATTTTTAGTAGAGATGGAGTTTCACTGTGATGGCCAGGCTGGTCTTGAACTCTTGACCTGAAGTAATCTGCCCTCCTTAGCCTCCCAAAGTGCTGGGATTACAGATGTGAGCCACCATGCCTGGCCTGGATTTTCTTAAACTAGAATTTGAACTGTACGAAAATTTCCAGTAATTACTCATTCTGAAGGAGGTCTTTTCTTCCCTTTGGGAATGTGCCCCAGTGTTCTATATGTGATGAATACTCAGTAAACATTGTTGCATAAAGAAACTGTGCTTTAGAGCTGCACTGCCTAGTACACTAGCCGCTAGCCACATGTGGATATTTAAGTTTAACTTAGATTAAATTCAGTTAGACATTTCCTTTCTTAAAAGCACTGGGTCACATTTAAGTGACTGATGGCCACATGTGGCTGGTGGCTACCGCTGTATTGGACAGCACCAATGCAGAACGCTACTGTCATCAGAGAAAGTTCGGTTGGCCTGTGCTGCCAAGACATGGTCTTGTGGGGCTTGCTTTGTTCTCAAGATTTAATTATTGCAGGTGTTGCTTTAAAAAAGGAACAATTGAGGCCATTTGCAGTGGCTCACACCTGTAACCCCAGCACTTTGGGAGGTCTAGGCCAGTGGATTGCTTGGACTCAGGAGTTCAAGATTATCCTGGGCATCATGAGAACACTCGTCTCTACAAAAAATAGAAAAATAAGCCAGGCATGGTGCATGTCTGTGGTCCCAGCTACTCAGAAATCGCTTAAACCCAGGAGATGGAGGTTGCAGTGATCCCAGATGACGCCACTGCACTCCTGCCTGGGTGACATAGTGAGTCCCTGTCACCAAATAAAGGAAAAAATCTGTAAAAATAAATTTTGTGATTATCAGTGTGGTTGCCTTTTCATTAATTGTGTTAATTTTCTAGAACCCAAAAGCTCCTCTTCAAGGATGACAAGTGCACCCTCCCAACCACTCCAAACTATTTCTTGGAACAAACCTACTGGGATAACTAGAGCTCAGACCGTGGGGACCCCAGGAAACTCTGGGGAAACGGCTCAGCCGGTCTGCATGGAAGCCTTCTCCGGCCTGCGGCTGAGGTCAGTAGGAGCTCTACCATCTATTCATCTGTGCCACTACTGCATGGCTCTTTGTGCCTCTCAGTCTTTTAGAAGTAGTGTATTTATACATCAGGATCCATAAAACACCAGCAGCTCTTGAACTGGGCAAAACACTGCCATAAGACTAGAAGTAGCCCTGGATTTGACTAAGTACAGTTGCATATACAATGTTTAAGAAAGACTTTTTCTTATGCATATAATCAACAATGAATATGTATCTATAAAAAGAAATGGACAAATGGTAGTATATTTAATCAGAAATTGACAGGTGGAAACAATCAACTTTTAAGATTTGTCTCCATCTCTATTGAGGTATATTTAGGCTACTATTTTTAAATACATAGACAGTTCAACCAGGATAATATTTATGCAGTCAAGCAATTACAGGATTACTTTGGCTCTTCTGGGTCTTTTGTGGTTCTGCATACATTTTAGGATCATTTTTTCTTTTTCTTTTGATGCTTGTAATTGATGTTAAGGAAAATAGCTATGCCGTTTTTCTTTCCAATACCTTTTTTAAGGCAAATTTATATTCTTTGTTAAGATAGTCTGTTAAAATAGGAATATATTCCAAGCTCAATTAAAAGCTGTGTTCAAATCCTGGACTTTTTGATTTTTGATTATCTATACTCTGTCACTACTCCACTGCATCTCCATCAATACATCTGAATAATCCCAGGGCAGCACAGTCATCCTTACTGTGAGACTGGATTGCTTTTAGCACAGTCCCTTTGAGGAACCAAGTGAAACCCCTCAAAAACTCCTAAACCTTGCCGGTCTAAACATCAGCCAACAAGTAAATCTCTTAAAGTAAAACTGCTAAGCTCTTAAAGTATTATTAGGCAGAGGAGAACAAGTGTTGCCAGCATACAATAAAAATGTATTGTGAGGCTGGGTGTGGTAGCTCACACCTGTAATCCCAACTTTGGGAGGTCAAGGCAGGAGGATTACTTGAAGTCAGGAGCTCGAGACCAGTTGGGGCAACATAGTGAGACCTCATCTCTACAAAAAGTAAATTAGCTGGATGCAGGAGCATGCGCCTATAGTCCTAGCTACTTGAGGGGCTGAGGCAGGAAGATCACTTGAGCCCAGGAGTTCAAGACTGCAGTGAGCTATGATCATACCACTGCACACCAGCCTGGGCAACAGAGCAAGACCCTGTTTCTACAAACAAAAAAGAAATGTATTGTAAAGACTTGGTATTCTCCAGAACTGAAGAATGTGTATCTTAATTACATCTGAGACAGTCTGAGAAATAGAATACAGCAGAAGCTGTGGTTCTCACTGGGGGAGCTGCAGGGTTCCTTCTCAATGTAGAGAGTTGGCCCCTCCTGAGATGCTGTTGCCTGCCCCCAGCCATGGCCCACGTAAAGCTCCCTGCTGGTAATGAGCAGTGTAGCTGCTGGGGGGCATTTATTGCACATGTGAATCAAAATTGAGATAGAAGAGGCTTAAACTACTTAGCAAAAGCTTCTAAGTGGCTTTTAAATTTAAGGGATTGCAGAATTGAGTCTTTTTGTAATTGTTATATGTGAACCTCAGGCCCCGACATGGGTTGAGTATCCTTTATCCAAAATGCTTGGGACCAGAACGGTGTTGGATTTTGGATTCTGGAATATTTACATTATATAGACTTGCTGGTTAAGCATCCCAAATCTGAAAATCCAAAATCCGAAATGTTACAGTAAGTACTTCCTTTGAGTGTCATGTTTGTGGTTAGAAAGTTTTAGATTTTGGAGCTTTTTTTTGGTAGTAATCTATTAACTTGTTGTTAAGGAAAAAACCTTGGGCTGTATGAAGAACTTTTGCCTAGCAGCACGTGGTGGCTCACACCTGTAATCCCAGCACTTTGGGAGGCTGAGGGGGGCAGATCGCTTGAGCTCAGGAGTTTGAGACCAGCCTGAGTAATAGGACAAAACCCCATCACTAAAGAAACAGATGTCACCACCTGGTGTAGTGACATGCACCTATAGTTCCAGCTGCTTGAGAGGCTAAGTGGGGAGGTCAAGCCTGCAGTGAGCCAAGATTGTGCCACTGCACTCCATCCTAGGCCACAGAGTAGGACCCTATCTCAAAAAAAAAAAAAAAAAAGTTTCCTCAAAACTGGGAAGGATCCAAAAGCCAAAGAGTGACTCAGACTTAGATGTAAGGCACTCCTGGATGGCAGCAAGACTGTTTGGGAGATCCACCCGCTTGTCCATTTTTGCTTTGGTTACCTGTGCTTTTATTTCTCTACAAATCTTTGCCCAGACCAATGTCCTAGAGAGTTTCCCCAATGTTTTCTTTTAGTGATCTCAGTTTCAGGTCTTAGATGTAAGTCTTTAATCTTTTTTTTTCTTTGAGACAGTCTTGCTCTGTCGCCCTGGCTGGTGTACAGTATTGTGATCGCAGCTCACTGCAACCTCTGCCTCCTGGTTGAAGTGATTCTCCTGCCTCAGCCTCCCAAGTAGCTGGGACTACAAGCACATGTCACCACTCCCAGCTATTTCTTTTTATTTTTAGTAGAAACCGCCATGTTGGCCAGGCTAGCCTCGAACTCCTGACCTCAGGTGATCCAGCTGCCTCGGCTTCCCAAAGTGCTGAGATTACAGGTGTGAGCCACCATGCCTGGACTCTTAAATCCATTTTGATGTTGTTTTTGTATATGGCCAGAGATACAGGTGTAGTTTCATTCTTCTGCATGTGGATATTCAGTTTTCCCAGCATCATTTGTTGAAGAGACTGTCCTTTCCCCAATGTATGTTCTTTGTGCCTTTGTTGAAAATGAGTTCATTCCAGATTTATGGATTCGTTTCTGAGTTCTCTATTCTGTTCTGTTGATCTGTGTTTCTGTTTTTATCCCAGTACCATGCTGTTTTGGTTACTATAGCTTTAATATAATTTGAAGTCAGGCAATATGATTCCTCCAGTTTTTTTCCTTTTGCTCAGGATTGCTTTGGCTATTTTGGGTCTTTTGTGTTTCCATATATGTTTTAGGATTTTTTTTTTCTGTTTCTGTGAAGATTATCGTTGATACCTTGATGGGGATTGCATTAACTCTCTAGATTGCTTTGGATAGTATGGACATTTTAACAACATTGATTCTTCCAATCCATCAACATGGGCTATTTTTCCATTTTTTGGTATCCTCTTTAATTTCTTGCATCAGTGTTTTTTACTTTTTATTGTAGAGGTCTTTCACTTCTTTGGTTAAGTGTATTACTAGGTATTTTATTTGTAGCAGTTGTAAATGGGATTACTTTCTTGATTTCCAGATTGTTTGTTGTCATATAGAAATGCTACTGATTTTTGTATATTGATTTTTGTATCCTGCAACTTTACTGAATTTTTTTTATCAGTGCTAATAGTTTTTTGGTGGAGTCTAGGTTTTTCCAAATACAAGATCATATCATCTGCAAACAAGGATAAATCTGACTTCTTCTTTTCCAATTTGGATGACCTTTATCTCTTTCTCATCTGATTGCTCTAGCTAGGACTCCCCTAAGCTGTTTGTCTACTGTGTATGCATGACGAAACTCTTTTCTTGGTGTGTTTGCAGATATGCTCCAGGAAGATTGGGTTCTCAGGGACACCTGCTCCTTGGCTGGGCACCATGGCCTTAGCTCACTACCTGGCCTTCACGGTTCAGGCAGCTGACATACACCCTTAAATAAGTTGGGGCGGATGGAGGGGACCTATCACACTACACTCACAGAAATCAGACAAAGGAAAGAATTTCGCCAGTGAAGTCAGTGTTTTGCCTCCTGACTTAGAACAATGGAGAAATATTCTTCATTGTTCAGGCTTAGCTCTGGGACTTTCTGTTCCAGAAGACTTATGAAATAGTGAAGAAGCATGTTTTGCTCTGAGTGTTATCTCTCGTCTGCAAATATAATGCGATCAAAGATGAAACAAGTGTTAATAATCCTAATAGTTTTTTGGCCAGTCATTAGGAACAAGAATATACTAATTGAAGCTACATTCAGAAGCCTTTATTGCGTGTCAAAATGTTGACTTTAAGAAAATTCAATTAGAGTAGTAGAACTTGTGAAATTCTTGCATAATTGAAATTTAAATGTCTTATTTATGAATATCAATTCATGGTTTTGTAAAAGTAAAAAAGGATTGTTTTCAGGATATTAAAATTTGCATAATTTAAGAGCTTAAAGGATTTGTGATCTTTCTTGTATTCTATGTAAGCCCTAGATCTATAACCAAAGAAATGCAAACCTAGCTTTAGAAATTACCTTACAGGCGGGGTGCAGTGGCTCATGCCTATAATCGCCACACTTTGGAAGGCTGAGGCAAGTGGATCGCTTTAAGGCCAGGAATTAGAGACCAGCCAATACAAAAATTAGCTGGCCAATACAAAAATTAGGAGGCTAAGGCAGGAGAATCACTTGAATCTGGGAGCTGGAGGCTTCAGTGAGCCAAGATCGCACCACTGCACTCCAGAGGCAACAGAGTGAGACTGCGTCTCCAAAAAAAAAAATCTTATTTTTATGTATTTGCTGTAAAAATGGATGCCTTGGTCACACTATATAACTAAGCTTCCTGAGAACAGGTACTGTAGAGGTTTCTGCCCATCACTCTCCCTTACCACCTGCTAAGGTGCCAGATAATTTTTTATTAGAATCACAATTACTAATCGCTGGTTTCTTAATCCAGGCGGCCTCGAGTATCCTCCACAGAAATGAACAAGAAAATGACCGGCCGAAAACTTATCAGACTGTCTCAGATCAAGGAAAAGATGGCAAGAGAGAAGTTGGAAGAAATAGACTGGGTGACATTTGGGGTTATACTGAAAAAGGTTACGCCACAGAGTATGAACAGTGTAAGCCATTGTGTTGGACTCTTAGCAGTTTTACTACTAACTAACAGTGGGAATTCGAATTTGCTGACTGGAACCTGTTGGTGTTTCATTTAGAAATAAATATATAGTGAGTTCCAGAATTGCCACACATCATTGAGTTGGTGTCCACCGGGTGTATGCAAAGGATACCCTACTTAAATAAGACCTGGTGGTACGGGTTTCTTGGGCTTCCCATTGTCCAAATTATTCTCACTACATTTCACTTGTCATTGTTTTTGGTGACTCTTAAAGGACAACATGTGGTTGTCCCTGTGACACTAATCTCCCCCATGGAGGGGAGGCACAGGTAACACACAGGCTGAGCTCACAGTTTCTTTGGAGGTCCCTTTAGATGTAAGACATCAACCACGGAAGTACTGAAATTGCTGGCCTGTGTTAGTGCCATGTGATATATGTAATTTGATGGTTATTACCAAAGATCTATCAAGTTTCAAAATCACTTTTGACTGCGTCTAAATGGGAAAGTTATTTTGTAACCTGGCAAATCAGATTGCCTGGCTTCTAAGCCTTATGCCCTTAACTAGTGATGTTACCTTAGTTTAGCCCTTAATCTTTCTTTACTGGCTTCCATTTCTTTTTCTATGAAATGAAGGAACTGGCTTTGATTAGATTGAAAATCTCTCCTATCTCTAAAATACTATGATTGATCATGCTCAATAATGGTTTTATTCTCTAATTTAGATCTTGCCCAACCTTAGGTTTTTCGTGTGATCCAACATGGAGTTGAGTTTTCAGAGTAGCCGATCCTAAGCCATTATCCTCCGCAAACTAACAGCGGAACAGAAAACCAAACACCGCATGTTCTCACTTATAAGTGGGAGCTGGGCAATGAGATCACATGAACACAGGGAGGGGAACAACACACACTGGGGCCTGTTGGGAGAGGGTAGGGGGAGGGAGAGCCTGAGGGAAAAGAGCTAATGGATGCTGGGCTTAATACCTAGGTGATGGGCTGATAGGTGCAGTGAACCCCCATGGCAAATGTTTACATGTGCATCCTGCACATGTTGAGGTAAATGTAGGCAGGTCTGATTTTCCTTTGATTAAATTCTTAGTTACTTCATAAGTGGCTGTAATGACATAAAAATAATAGGCACGAGAATTTATCTGAACTCTTCCAAGACAGGCATTGCACAAATCCACAGAAGAGGGACTGCCACACTCAAAGTCCAGGCAGTAGATTCCGTACCATAACCCATAACCATACCCAGCCTGGGATGCCTCTGTGAGACAGTGCAAGTCAAGATTATTCAAATTATTCTGTTTTTAAAAACATCTGTAAAAGTTGAGGTTGTTCCTGTTATAATCGGTCAGCATTTTGAGCTGTATTTCTTCAGATACTTAATAATACTTCTGAAATGTTAAGGTTAAACTCAACCAATTTTCTTGAAATGATGCTTTTGTTTTTCTTGTAAGCTAAGCAAAATGTAATAGCCTAGAGTGGAAACTTCTTTATTCATATTAATAATATACTTAGGCCAAGCTTGGTGGCTCACACCTATAATCCCAACACTGAGAGGATAGGGTGGGAACATCACTTGAGCCCAGGAGTTCATGACCAACCTGGGAAACATAGTGAGACCTCATCTCTATGAAATAAAAATAAATCATAAAATTACCTGGGGCTGGTAGCATGCACCTATAGTTCCAGCTGCTTGGGAGGCTGAAGGTGGAGAATCCTCTGAGCCTAGGAGTTGGAGTGAATAACAGGACATGATTGCACCACTGAACTCCAGCCTGGGCAACAGAGCAAGACCCTGTCTCTACAAATAATCATCATAATTAGTCAATGATATAGAATGGATTTACTCAATTTACCTAATATGGATTCATATCAGTAAGTTATTAAATGGTAGTGTGTGTTATACCTCCCAGTTGTCCTTTTAATGACATGGGTGTGTATCTCTGTCATTAGAAAGGCAGTGCTATCCCACTCCCTCTGCTTAGACCAGAGGTAATGGGAGACTGCTAACAAGTTTGCCACTGGCTTGCTTTATTTCACCTTCGTCTCTAAAATGAGAAGGGTAATATAATGCTAAAGGCTAGGTTAATTTATAGTTATCACACATGCTGACAATACATATTCGACTAACAACAAAATTCTTGGATTTTATGGATTATATGCATATATTTTTCCACAGGAAAACTTTTGACCCATAAATTACAGCATAACCTACAGTTCAAAAATTGTTAAAAGTAAGAATAACTATTTGTTACAGGGAAAAACCTTCAGCATCTGGAAACTGAATGATCTTCGTGACCTCACACAATGCGTGTCCGTGTTCTTATTTGGAGAAGTTCACAAAGCGCTCTGGAAGACAGAGCAGGGGACTGTAGTAGGAATCCTTAATGCCAACCCCATGAAGCCCAAGGATGGTTCAGAGGAGGTAAGAGCCTGTTTCTGGGATTTGATTGATGACTGTCTCTACAAGTTACCTGAGTTTTATCAAAGACATTTGAGGCTGTGCATGGTGGCTCTTACCTATAATCCTAACACTTTGGGAGACCAAAGCGGGAGGATTACTTGATCCCAGGAGTTCAAGACCAGCCTGGTCACCACCGTGAGACCCCTCACCTCTACAAAAAATTTAAAAATTGGCTGGGAGTGGGGGCACACAACTGTAGTCCCAGCTACTCAGGAGGCTGTGGTAGGAGGATCACTTGAGCCCGTGAGGTTGAGACTGTAATGAGCCGTGATTGTTGCCACTGCACTCCAACCTAGGCAAAAAAGTAAGATCCCATCTCAAAAAAAAGAAAAGAAAAAAATCTGTATTAGTCTACCTCCAGAAAATAAATCATGCCTTTATGTGATTGTGTCTCCGTGAATCTGGCTTGTTTTTTGTTCATTCATTACCCACCAGTATTCTGAATTTCCACCTATTTAAAGCGTTTTGTAACAACTACTTTTATTTTGTCTTTTCAAATTAGTTACAAAGTTCCTGGAGTTCTTTGAACTATTGTGATCAGGTTTCCTTAGATTTGATACTTTTTTTTTTTTTTTTTTTGAGTGAGTCTTGCTTTGTCACCCAGTCTGGAGTATAGTGACTTGATCTTGACTCACTACAACCTGCTTGCTTTTTTTTTTTTTTTTGGAGACAGAATTTCACTCTTGTTGCCCAGACTGGAGTACAATGGCGTGATCTTGGCTCACTGCAACCTCCGCCTCCCAGATTCAAGCAATTCTCCTGCCTCGGCCTCCCAAGTAGTTGGGATTACAGGCATGTACTACCATGCCCGGCTAATTTTTTTGTGTTTTTTAGCAGAGATGAGCCTTTACCATGTTGGCCAGGCTGGTTTAAAACTCCTGACCTCAGGTGATCTGCCTGCTTGGGCCTCCCAAAGTGCTGGGATTACAGGCATGAGCCACCGCGCCTGGCTTGTTTTTGTGTTTTGTTTATGTTTTTGTTTTTTAACAAAAAACAGGGTTTCACTACATTGCCCAGGCTTGTCTCCAACCCTTGGGCTCCGGTGATCTACCCACCTCAGCTTCCCAAAGTGCTGGGATTACAGGTGTGAGCCACTGCGCCTGGCCTGTTTTTGTGTTTTGTTTATGTTTTTGTTTTTTAACAAAAAACAGGGTTTCACTACATTGTCCAGGCTTGTCTCAAACCCTTGGGCTGAGGTGATCTACCCGCCTTAGCCTCCCAAAGTGCTGGGATTACAAGTGTGGGCCACCGTGCCCAGCCAGATTCCCTATATAAATTTTTATGGTGGCATCAAAAAAGCAGTGTGTTATGGTTTAGGGAATTTTGCTCCACTGACTAACAACCATAGCTGCAGTTTAAAATCAAAGTGAATTTTCATCTTCTCAAGCAACACTAGTTTTGGCACCACTGCTTCTCTAGGGAATCGCAAATCTAGACAGTGTGAATAGCAACGGGCAGTTTCTCTACTCTGACCCAGCACATAATTTTACTCTATTGTCAGATTATTATTTTCAAGAGAAGTGAAGAAAAAGTTATCTCATTCCTTGCTTTCACCAGAGAGTGTCAACAAATCTTCCTCTATTGGTTAGGAGGGTGTTCGGCTGCTAATAACAAACTTAAGTACAGTTTCTTTTTGACAATAAACAGTGGGGGCTTATTTTTCTTACATAATTAAAAAAAATCCAGATTTAGGCACCATGGTGATTTAAGAGCAACATCTCTGTGACCAGCCTTTCGCTCCTGGTCACGACGTGCCTTTTAAACTCAAGCCATCACTGTGAAGTGACATACCGTGGAAGGGTGCCAGTTTCTTGGAGAGGAACACCATGCACTGCTTACAATCCCGTGGGAGGGCTCTAAACACCTTGCCAATTTCTACTATTTCTAGATCTGGTAGGTTCCCAGGTCTGGCCGAAAGCTTTGTACAAACCCAGCTGCCAGTGGTTCAGCACAAAGCAAGCTACCTGCAGTTTTGCATAAACCCACCTGTGGGAGTATGCGTCCAGGAGATAAAACACTTACACAAATTGGGTGAAGCACCTTAGGCAGCAAGAGTCCACAGAAGCCTAGGATCTAGGTTAAACCAGTCCACCAAGGGTCAGGAAAGGCACTCCAGGCAAGTGGAGTCCGGTCCGCTCATGCCTCTCTTCCCCCCGCTGCAGAGGGATTGTGAAAGTGCCCTGATCGAGATTTTATAACCTGGAGACTACTTGGCTTATTGAGCTCAAGTGTTGTAGATTTTGTCCTAGGAGGGGTGAGGAGAAGCCCAGGCTATTCAGGACAGTGCTTCTTGGTACAATCTGTCCAAGAAGAGAGCTGAGTTCACTAAGGCCCTTCAGGGACTTGTCTCCCTGTAGTCATCTCCCAGGCAAGAAGGGAGGAGGAAGGGGGAGCCAGCCTCCTAACTCATTTTATCAGGAAAGCAAAAGTTTCCCTACCAACTCCTGCTTACATCTGATCATCTAGAACTTATCACATAACCATTGCTCCCTCTAAGGAGCGCTGGGAAAACAGGGTCTATTACCTGAGGATGAGAACTTGGCCAGCCCAGATAAAATCAGGATTGCAATCGCAAAGTTGAAGGAAAGGATGGAAAATAGGAAGAGAATTGAAGGTGCCTTCTGCACCCCTGTTCTTAAAACAGTTGTAGAGCACTGGTTTCACATTCCTTTACACCAGTAAAACCTCTCCCTTTTTTGAGACAGGGCCTCACTCTCTTGCCCAGGCTGGAGTTCAATCACAGCTCACTGCAGCCTAGACTTCCCAGGCTCTAGTGATCCTCCCACTTCAGCCCCGCAAGTAGCTGGAACTACAGGCACACACCACCACACCTGGCTAATTTTTGTATTTTTTGTAGAGACAGGGTTTTGCCACATTGCCTAGGCTGGCCTCAAAAGATCCACCCGCCTCGGCCTCCCAGAGTACTAGGGTTATAGGTGTGAGCCACAGCACCTGGCAATAACCTTCTTAAATCAGCACCAACCAGTCTTTTCTCTATTCCTGCTAATAAAGGGCCATACTTTTGTCTGCCTTTAACTCCTGCCCCACCTCTTTCTTTCAGGTGTGTTTATCTATCGATCATCCTCAAAAGGTCTTAATTATGGGTGAAGCTCTCGACCTGGGAACCTGTAAAGCCAGGAAGAAGAACGGAGAGCCATGCATGCAGACTGTGAATTTGGTTGGTTTCAGCTTTGTTAGGATGGTTTCTGCTAAAGAAAAGAATGGTTAGGATTAAACTGTAGGTACTTTAGCTGTGATAACCAGTTTGGAACTGAGTTTCCTACTTAAAGGAAGAGTCAAAATGAGAAAATTTAATCTGTGGGTAATAATCTCCAGTTTAAAAAAGTGAGGGCAGGCAGGGGAAGGCGGGGAGATTTAACCTCTTAAGAAAGTGATTTTTTTTTTTTTTTTTGAGATGAAGTTTCACTTTTGTTGCACAGGCTGGAGTGCAATGGCGCCATCCCGGCTCACTACAACTTCTGCCTCCCGGGTTCAAGCGATTCCCCTGTCTCAGCCTCCCAGCAGCTAAGATTACAGGCGCATGCCACCACACCTGGCTATATGTATTTTTAGTAGAGATAGGGTTTCATCATATTGGTCCGGCTGGTCTAGAACTCCTGACCTCAGGCAGTCCACCTGCCTTGGCCTCTCGAAGTGTTGGGATTACAGGCATGAGCCACTACATCTGGTGGAAAGTGATCTTTTATCTGACCAAGAGGTTTAAGACAGAAATTTTGTTTGCCTTCAATTCTTGTAGTTCCACAGAGCAAACATGATGAAATACAATGAAAATTGTGTTTTAGCCTGTATTTTAACTCAATTACACCTTTTCTTAGGACTTTTTAAAGAATAATAGCTTCATTTAGGTATAATTTACATACCATTCAATTCACCAAAACAATTCAGGCCGGGTGCAGTGGCTCATACTTGTAATCCCAGCACTTTGGGAGGTCCAGACAGGCAGATCACCTGAAGTCAGGAGTTCAACACCAGCCTGGCCAACATGGTGAAACCTTATCTCTACTAAAAATACAAACATTAGCTGGGCATGGTTGGGGGGTGCCTGTAGTCCCAACTACTTGGGAGGCTGAAGCAAGAGAATCACTTGAAACCAGGAGACAGAGGTTTCAGTGAGCTGAAATCATACTATTACACTCCAGCTTGGGTGATACAGTGAGATTCTGTCTCAAAAAATAAACAAACAATTCAGTAATTTCTAGTACATTCACAGAGTTTTGCAACCATCACCACTATGTAATTTCAGAACCCTTTCATTACCCCAGAAAAAGACCCAATACCCACTAGTAGTTATTCCGAATCTCCTCTTCCCCAGCCCCTGGTAAGCGCTAACCTACTTTCTCTATGGATTTGCCTCTTCTAGACATTTTATATAGTGGAATCACAATATGTGACCTTTTCTGTCTGGCTTCTTTTACCTAATATAATTTTTCTCACGATTGATCCATCCTATAGCATTTACAACACTTTATTCCTTTTTGTGGGTAAATAATATTCCATTGTATGGATATACCACATCATTTATTCTTTCATCAGTTGATAGACAGTTGGGTTGTTGCCACATTTAGCTATTATGAATAATGCTGCTAAAACACACGTCCCAGTTTATATGGGGATGTATGTGGTCCACTCTCTTGGGCATATACCTGGGAGTGGGATTGCTGGGGCAATATGGTAATCTGTCTCGATTTTTGAGGAACTGCCAGGCTGGTTTCCCAGCGGCCGCACCGTTTTACATCACGCCAATAATGCATGAACTTCCCAGTTTCTCCCTGTCCTTGCTGGCACCTGTCACTGTATTTCTTTTTTGTTATAGCCCCTGTAGTAGGTGTGAAGAGGTACTTCTTAGAGTTCTTTGAAAGGATTAAATGACAGTTTTGGTTTCATCTCTTTTTAGTTTCCTTATTCCTTCCTGTTAGATGAATTCGTGGGCAGGAAATAATAAGGTGGGAGACAGTTGGAAAATGAGGTTTCAGAGTGAAGTACCTAACAGATCTCCCTGTGAGAACTAGATCCTTAAAAATCCATTGCCTGGCCAGGCACGGTGGCTCACGCAGGTAATCCCAACACTTTGGGTGGCCGAAATGGGCAGATCACTTGAGGCCAGGAGTTTGAGACCATAAAACCCCGTCTGTGCTAAAAATAGAAAAGTTAGCCAGGCGCAGTGGTGCATGCCCGTAATCCCAGCTACTTGGGAGGCTGAGAAAGGAGAATCACTTGAACCCAGGAGGTGGAGGTTGCAGTGAGCCAAGATCACACCACTGCACTCCAGCCTGGGTGACAGAGGAAGACTGTCTCTAAAAAAAAGGAAATTCCATTGACACCGTAACTACTGTTTACCCAATAGAACAATACTGCACCATCTCTCTTTGTTTCTTTCACTGAAATGATAGTACTTGTCCAAGGATCAGCTAGAGAAACAGCTAGAAAAACCTTACTGGGAGCTGATTTTGTTTTTAAATTATTTTTTATTGAGGCAAAATTCACAATATACAGTTAACTATTTTAAAATATTATTCAGTGATACTTAGTTGTGTAACCACCAGCTCCCTGGTTTCAAGATTCCATCACCCTGTAAAAACACTGGCCCCATTAAGTCATCACTCCCATTCCCCCACTCCCTCCATCTCTTGGTGTCATCTCGTCTGCTTTCCGTCTCCATGGATTTTGCCTCTTCTGTAAAAGGACTTACACAACGTGGGACCTTGTGAGTCTGACTTCTTTCACCTTGTTTTCAAGGTTCATCCTAGAAGCCGATTTCCTTTCCTTTGTAGAAAGAGGGCAAGGGGAATTTCACCAGAACAGTACTTTCAGGGGACTCAAAGGGAAGACCTTCTTCCCCTCGGGGACTGAGCAGCCCTTCCACGTTGGGAACAGTCTTGGAGGTCAACAGGGAGGACTCTGCCTGCGTCATGTTCCGGGAAGCCGGGAGAAGGAACTATGTCTGCTCATTGCTGTTTCCTGGCCTGTCACCCTCATCTGATGCCACTGCTCTGCCTTTTGCAGCATGACTGTGAGTACTGTCAGTACCATGTCCAGGCTCAGTACAAGAAGCTCAGTGCAAAGCGCGCCGATTTGCAGTCCACCTTCTCTGGAGGACGAATTCCAAAGAAGTTTGCCCGCAGAGGCGCCAGCCTCAAGGAACGGCTGTGCCAAGATGACTTTTACTACGGAGGGGTCTCTTCTGCCTCGTATGCAGCTTCAATGTAAGACATTCTCCGGGCTTATTTTGGGGCAAGGATTTTGCTTATCAAAGACTAAACCTACTGGTTGTACCTTCTTGTAACCGTCATAGGATACTTGTACAGGTTTTATCTTTTATAACTCACTGCCCGAAACAAGTTGGTTAAGGACCTCTTTTATTCCCAGGCAGAGAGAACAACATTCAGGAGAGAGAAAGATTGACTTATGTTGTGTTGGGCTTTAAGAGAGCCCACTCTTCCTCTTCGATTTTGGTTTTTGGGGGTTTTTCTTTTTTGAGATGGAGTCTCACTCTGTCGCCCAGGCTGAAGCGCAGTGGCGCAGTCTGAGCTCACTGCAACCTCCACCTCCTGGGTTCAGGTGATTCTTCTGCCTCAGCCTCCTGAGTAGCTGGGACTACAGGCATGTGCCACCACACCTACTAATTTTTGCATTTTTAGTACAGACAAGGTTTCACCATGTTGGCCAGGCTGGTCTCAAACTCCTGACCTGAAGTAATCCACCTTCCTCGGCCTCCCAAAGTACTGGGATTACAGGCATGAGTCACCACGCCTGGGCCCTCTTTGACTTCTAACGTGAACAGTGCAATTTTGTCAGGGCTTTTAAAAATGTGCTAATCACATTGTTAACACCCTTCTGATTATTTCTCCTACAACTATTTTTTTTTTTTTTTTTTTTTGAGACGGAGTTTCGCTCTTGTTACCCAGGCTGGAGTGCAATGGCGCGATCTCGGCTCACCGCAACCTCCGCCTCCTGGGTTCAAGCAATTCTCCTGCCTCAGCCTCCCGAGTAGCTGGGACTACAGGCACATGCCACCATGCCCAGCTAATTTTTTTGTATTTTTAGTAGAGACGGG
>PVKV010017673.1:0-13761 GCA_004027835.1 Alouatta palliata | reverse complement strand
TCCTACAACTATTTACTGTAGGAGGGTGAGGCTCCAGACCTCATGGAACCCACATTTCATTCAGTGAGCAAATGTACTGTGAAGTCTCATGTAGGGAGCGGGGCGATGCTGGGTAGGCCTCCATGACCCCTTGCCTGGGGATCTCAGAGTCAGTAGAGTCCCTGACACTGTAATCCAAGAGTGTGCAATCTTTTGGCTTCCCTGGGCTCCACTGGAAGAATTGTCTTGGGCCATATATAAAATACACTAATGATAGCTGATGAGCTAAAAAACAAAACAAAACCAAAAAAAACTGTCTTAATGTTTTAAGAAAAGTTTATGAATTTGTGTTGGGCCGCATTCAAAGCCACCCTGGGCTGTGTGTGGCCCGAGGGCTGCAGGTTGGGCAAGCCTATTATAATCAGTGACCGCTTCACCACATTATAGAAAGCACATCTGAGGACTTGGCATCAGGCAGCTACAGTTGGTCCAAGAACAAAACAGGCTTGTGTTCCCAATCCAACAGAAATGGGGCAAGACAATTCACTTCCCATTTATTTTTTACAGTGAACATGTTTTTGAGATTTAAAATGATTTCTGAATTTTTCCAGTCTGCTAAAAGTAATACATTAGGCTTTTAAAAGAACATACAATTCAACCAAAGGAGAAAATAAAAAGCAACTCTAATCCTACCACCTGAAAAACTGTTAGTTCCAGGCCAGGCACGGTGGCTCACAGCTGTAATCCCAGCACTTTGGGAGGCCAAGGCAGGAGGATCTCTTAAGCCCAGGAATTTGAGACCAGCCTGAGCAGCATGGCAAAACACCTACAAAATACAAAAAAATTAGCTGGGCATGGCGGCACACGCCTGTAGTCCCAGCTACTTGGGAGACTGAGATGGGAGAATTGCTTGAGCCTGGGGAAGTGGAGGCTGCGGTGAGTCACGATTGCTCTGCTGCACTCCAGGTTGGACAACAGAGTGAGACCTTATCTCAGAAAAGAAACACCCCAAACTGTTAGTTACTTGGTATACATACTCCTAGGTGTTGTGTTTTGTTTTTACGTAAGTATAAATTTTTAGTAATACAAAGTGAGATCATAGTATGCCTATTCTTTGTAACCACCTTTTTTCCAGTATAAAATAATTAATGTTTTTCTTGTCTTACGTATTTTTAGTGCCTACACAGTGTTCTTTTACATACTCTGCCATAATTCGTTTAAACGGTTCTCTATAGATGAACATTAATGATGTCCTCAATGTATGACATTATGAAGAAAGCTGCCGTTACTGTCCTAAATTTTTGCATAGTCCTTAATTATTTTAAGATAAATATCTAGACTGCTAGTTCAAAGCATTGGCATATATTTTTATTTCTTTTGCCCAGTTTTCTTCCAGAATGGCCTCAAGCAGATTTGTAGACTGCCTCTAGCTTTTCTCTGTGACACGTTATGCCTTAGGGCTGTGGCATTAAGAAATCCTGCTTATTAGATGGTGTTTTGAGAAACTTTGACGGTATTTAATGAATGACGGTCTGTGTGCCTTCTTTAACTCATCAGAGCATTGGGACTTAGTGATTCTCCTTTTGGGGGTGACTTGTCATTTCAGTGCAGCAGCTGTGGCTCCAAAGAAGAAGATTCAAACCACTTTGAGTAATCTGGTTGTTAAGGGCACAAACTTGATCATCCAGGAAACACAACAAAAACTCGGTAACTTTGTTTCTCCATACGAAATTCCTTTCTCCAGTTTAATTATGCAGTCTTAGGGATAAAAGAGTTCACATTGGATGCAGTGTACACTGCCCTAGTGATGGGTGCACCAAAATCTCAGAAATCACCATTAAAGAACTGATTCGTGCACAAAAATAAATAAATATGCAAACTTTAGAGTTGAGCATCGATACAGCTTGTACTCTTAAGTAATAAGAATCCACTCATCACCTGTACTTAGTGAGTGGTGTGGTCTGACCTAGAGGAATCAAGCCTGGTTTGCAGGACCTTATAGCTGGGCGTGGTGGCACGTGCCTGTAGTCCCAGCTACTCAGGAGGCTGAGGCAGGAGAACTGCTTGAACCCAGGAGGCGGAGGTTGCGGTGAGCCGAGATCACGCCATTGCACTCCAGCCTGGGTAACAAGAGCGAAACTCCGTCTCAAAAAAAAAAAAGAAAAAAACCAGCATATTGGTCTTAGCTGTGTCTTACGTTAGTATGCTTTTTACAATTTCTTGGTGTATCTGGGTAAACTCTTAACATCCAGCGTTAGAATCAGTAGTATTACCTTCCTGGCCAAACTTCTTATCTGTTATCTTTTGTTAAAATGGGTCTTGGTCATAAAAACAAAACGAGACAAAAATTTAATAAAATAAAAATAAAAAGTCTTGGTCAGAGACTTTTGGTTTATTTTTTATTAAATTTTTGTTTTGTTTTTATGTTTACACCCTGGGCTTATGGTTGTAAACAGTGGTCAGGGACCTTTATCCTTAGTGCATAGTCCAGAAACAGGGTATGGAATGACCCCCAGATTTAAGGGCTTACTTAGTATTCTAATCATTACTAGAAATAAAATATACTCAGGATACCCTGCAGTCCAAGTCTGATGTTAGAGGTTAAGGATTCCTTTTTTTCCTGTTGGTATTCCATCTACTTCATTTACATACGACTAAAATTATGGGTACAGAGTTTAGAAAGTGGTATGTCATGTGACCTCAAACTATCTGAACGTGAATCCTCTAAAGCTGGTGTTGACATGGCACAGGAATACCCCAGAAGAGCCTGTCTTGCTCTGAGGAGTTCAAGGAACTGATGGACCTGCCGACGTGTGGAGCCAGGAACTTAAAACAACATTTAGCCAAGGCCACAGCTTCAGGTACCGTGAGCTGTGCAGCTGCACGTGTGTCCCTGTGTTCCTTCAGCCGCCCAGGGCACCCCCTCAGTCTGTGGGGTTCTGTTTCAGGGATCATGGGGAGCTCAAAACCTGCCATCCAGTCCATCTCGGCCTCGGCACTCTTGAAGCAACAGAAGCAGCGTATGTTGGAGATGAGGAGAAGGAAATCAGAGGAAATACAGAAGCGGT
This sequence comes from Alouatta palliata, assembly GCA_004027835.1. Taxonomy (NCBI): domain Eukaryota; kingdom Metazoa; phylum Chordata; class Mammalia; order Primates; family Atelidae; genus Alouatta; species Alouatta palliata. Next base: position 10,714 of record PVKV010017673.1, on the reverse strand, counting down.
AAGAGGAGCAGACTTAATATTCCCTGCTTAGGTCATCCAGCTTAGGCATCCTCAGAACACCTTCATCGGGTTCCAAAATGTGACTTCAGGTTTCGATTGGCTACGTTTTAACTCTGAAAGTTTAAAATAGGTTTCCCAGAACCTGAATAGCATTTAAGGCTGTATATTTCTTACACTAGAGACTCCCAACACCAAATGGTACAGGGTAGTTATCACCATGGAAAACGGAAAGGGGTGAGATGTGAAGAAGGTTTTTGTGAAGGGGGAGAGCACAGGTTCCCCTCCTGGCTGGCATTTTTTTTCTCTTACTATCTTTTTTTTGTTTGTTTTTGAGACAGGTTCTCTCTGTCACTCAAGCTGAAGTGCAGTGGCACAGTCTCAGCTCACTACAACCTCTGTGTCCCAGGCTCACATGATCCTCCTTCCTTGGCCTCCCAAGTATTTGGGACTATAGGCTTGCACCACTATGCCTGGCTAATTTTTGTATTTTTCTGCAGAGACTGGGTTTTGCCACGTTGCCCAGGCTGGTCTCCACCTCCTGGATGCAAGTGATTCACCTGGCTGCATTTCTGGGTTTTGCCACAATTCAGTTTTTTTATGACAGGCAGAGCCAATGAGTACAGTTCTTTGGATAAATGATAAAAATGGAGAATCACTTTAGAGGCAAAAGCAAGTGGAAATGTGTTACTTGGCTTCAGCCAATAATAAAAAAAAAAAAAATCAAGTGGAAGTGCATATGGTAGGTGGACAAATGAATGAGTCCTGGACTCAGGTCATCTGAATAACAATGGAGCCACAGTTCACAGGCACTTTATGTGCACTCCATAAACGCAGCATCTGAGCCTCTGGAAAGCTTCTCAGCCTTGTTTTACTAACTGTGTGCCTGGCAGTCAGAGAGCTAGTTTGTGGTAGGGCTGAGTTTTGGGCTCACATGTGATCTGCTCCAGTGCCAAACCATTTGCTATCCCAAATCTGGGCTGCTGAAAGGCCACTGCATCCATGAAAGGAGGTCAATTATAAGATAAGAGGGGCTGGGCGTGGTGGTTCATGCCTGTAATTCCAGGACTTTGGGAGGCCGAGGCAGGTGGATCACAAGGTCAGGAGTTCAAGACCAGCCTGACCAACATGGTGAAACCACGTTTCTACTAAAAATACAAAAATTAGCTGGGTGTGATGGCAGGCACCTGTAATCCCAGCTGCTTGGGAGGCTGAAGTGGGAGAATCACTTAAAACTGGGAGGCAGAGGTTGCAGTGAGCTGAGATCACACCACTGCACTCCAACTCAGGCCACAGTGCAAGACTCTGTCTCAAAAAATAATAATAATAGGCCGGGCGCGGTGGCTCACGCCTGTAATCCCAGCACTTTGGGAGGCCGAGGCGGGTGGATCACGAGGTCAAGAGATCGAGACCATGGTGAAACCCCGTCTCTACTAAAAATTCAAAAATTAGCTGGGCATGGTGGCACGTGCCTGTAGTCCCAGCTACTCGGGAGGCTGAGGCAGGAGAATTGCTTGAACCCAGGAGGCGGAGGTTGCAGTGAGCCGAGATCGCGCCATTGCACTCCAGCCTGGGCAACAAGAGCGAAACTCCGTCTCAAAAAAAATAATAATAATAATAATAATAAAAATAAAAGGAAAGTCTTTGGGAAAGTAAGAAAATGGGTTTGATCTCAGGCAGATTAGTTTGAGATGCTGGTAGGATATCTACAGAGGTATTCATCGTGTGCCTACAGGTGACATAAATTATATACGTGGACACAGAAATATGTATGGAGTTGTCAGCCTTGTGAGAAATAGAGAGTGCCCATCAGTTTGAAGCCATTGCAATTTGAAAATTTTCAGAATTTCGTTGGCCAGAGAAACCTTATCTTTGCACAGGATTTGATAGATAGTTTGCTGACTCAGCCTAGACCTTGCAAGAGTGGGTATGTGGGATTGGAAAAAGTACCTTTCTGGGATGGCCTGGCTCTCATCCCCAGCCTGGCCCTTGGCAGCAATGTGATCCTAGGCCTCACTTTCTTCATCCATCAAATAAGAGGTTTGGACTAGATGGTTTCTGAAGTTTGTTGTTGTTTTTAAATAGCTCTTAAGGCTGGCTCTGTGGCTCACGTCTGTATCCTAGCACTTTGGGAGGCCAAGGCAGGCAGATCCCATCAGCCCAGGAGTTCGAGACCAACCTGGGAAAACATGGAGAAATCCTGTCTATACAAAAAATAAAAAAATTAGCCAGGCATGGTGGCGCACACCTTTGGTCCCAGCTACTTGGGAGGCTGAGGTGGGAGGATTATCTGAGCCTGGGAGGTGGGGGTTGCAGCAAGCTGCAATTGTGCCAGTGCACTCCAGTATGGGCACCAGAGCAAGACCCTGTCTCAAAAAAAAAACTAAAATAGCTCTTAAAACCATGTGTTGCCAGTAAGTGCTGTAATCTCAACACCTGGGAAGCTGAGGCACGAGAATCACTTGAACCCAGGAGGCGGAGGTTGCAGTGAGCCAAGATTGTGCCACTGCACTCCAGCCTGGGCTGGAACAAGAACAAGACTGTGTCTCAAAAAAAAAAATGTAAAAAGGATGTAAAATAATCGCTGCAAGTTATAGTGCTTTTCTGTTAATGACTTCCAAATGTCCCACATGTATTGTCTCTTCACAGTAGCATAAACTAAAATGTAGGAATATGCAAGGAGTTCCTACAGGCCCTCGAGCTGACGGTAGGGTTGGGAATATGGCTGGGTGTGCTGCGGATGACATCCACTGCACAGCTGATTGATAAAAACAGTAATCAGTTCTAAAGTGTTAGGACAATTACAGCTTATTTAAAGAAAACACAACTAATGGAGGAGTTAGTGAAGCTAGTATTGTTCTTATTGTGTGCAAATTTGAATTACCAGCCAAGGAGGGGAAATTACTTTGCTAACAACTAGCTCCCAACTGGTGGCCTGCCTGCCATCTCCTAGTTCATGTTGACTTCTAGAGTTAAACCCTGTTTGCATATTTTGACTGTATGTTCTTTAAAGATTTCTGCAAAACTCAAGTGAAGTCAGGAGCCCAGCTGTGCCATCCTCATCAAGACAGCCTCCTGCTCAGTCTCCAGGGACACGATCTGAGTTTCCCAGGCTGGAGGGAGCCCCGGCCACAATGACACCCAAGCTGGGGCGAGGCGTCTTGGAAGGAGATGATGTTCTCTTTTATGACGAGTCACCACCACCAAGACCAAAACTAAGTGCTTTAGCAGAAGCCAAAAAGGTAACTGGCATCTCTTCTTTTTAAACCTGAGTTTGCATTCTGTAGGACAGAGCTGGAGGAAAGACAGATACCTAATAGCTGTATATTGATCGTGCTCATTAGAGTCAGTGTAATTTGAAAAGATGGGAGTGTCAACATAATATGAATTTAATCCAAGAAAGTTAGAGCTGTTATCTCCACACTATTTCTTGCCAGGCTACAGGATGTACTCTAGAGGAAGATAGTGTTTATAACCAGAGACACTGACTATAGGAAAACAATTCTTGGAATTGTTGAGGTGAGACTGTAATGTAAAATGGTGATTTAAGGAATCCCTCTCTCCCTCCCTCCCTCCCTCCTTCCTTCCTCTTTCTCTCTCTCACTCTCTCTCTCTTTCTCTCACTCTATCGCCCAGGCTGGAATGCAGTGTCGCAATCTCGGCTCTCTGCAACCTCCGCCTCCAAGGTTCAAGTTATTCTCCTGCCTCTGCCTCCTGAGTAGCTGGGATTACAGGCACCCACCATCACACCTGGCTAATTTTTGTGTTTTTAATAGAGACGGGGTTTCACCATGTTGGCCAGGCTGATCTCAAACTGCTGACCTCAAGTGATATGTCCACCTCAGCCTCCCAAAGTGCTAGGATTACAGGTGTGAGCTACTGCTCCTGGCCGTTTTATTTATTTATTTATTTATTGACAGGGTCTCCCCCCGTCGCCCAGGCTAGAGTGCAGTGGTGCAATCGTGGTTCACTGCCCCCTCAACCTCCCAGGATCGATGGATCGCCCTGCCTTAGCCTCCCAAGTAGTAGCTGGGACTGCAGGCACATGCCGCCACACCTTGGTTAATTTTTGTATTTTTTGTAGAGATGAGGGGTCTCCCTTTGTTTCTCAGGCTGGTCTTGCACTCCTGGACTCAAGCAATCCCACCTCAGCCTCCCGAAGTGCTGGGACTACAGGCATGAGCCACTATGCCTAACCAAGAATCCTTCTTTAAAAGAAGTCTTACATAGAAGTCTAGTCACATGACAGGAGAAAGCTGAGTTGCTTTGGCTGAAGTAGTGGACACTCAGAGCCCCAGCTGCCTGCTTCCTGAGTCCCCTGACTGAGCCTCTCTCTTTCTTCTAGTTAGCAGCTACAGCCAAATGAAGTGCAGAGGCTAGCTGTATGCCACAACCTTACCGACATACCTATAGTATTACATATAGTAATACCTATAACAACAACCATGACACATGTCCATATTACTCCATGCCTGTGATATGTGTGTGCCGTGTATTACTATGTTTGCTTGCTTTTTGAGACGGAGTCTTGCTCTGTCACCCAGGCTGGAGTGCAGTGGTGCAATCTCGTCTCACTGCAGCCTCCGCCTCCTAGGTTCAATCAGTTCTCCTGCCTCAGCTTCCCAAGTAGCTGGGAATATAGGTGCCTGCCACCACGCCCAACTAATTTTTGTATTTTTAGTAGAGACAGGGTTTCACTATGTTGGCCAGACTGGTCTCAAATTCCTGACCTCAAGTGATCCACCTGCCTCAGCCTCCCAAAGTACTGGGATTACAGGCATGAGTCACTGCACTGGGCCAGAAATGTATTTACTATGTACAGATTCATACTTTATAGACATCTTATTTCATCCATACCACCATGACCTTCAAAGGTAGGTCTATGCTATATCATAATTTCCTTCTTTTGTTTTGTTTTGTTTTGTTTTAAGACAGGGTCTCAGTCTGTTTCCCAGGCTGGTGTGCCGTGGTACAGTCACAGCTCACTGAAGCCTCCACCTCCCTGGGCTCAGGTGATCCTCCCAGCTCAGCTCCCTGAGTAGCTGGAACTGCAGGCATGCACTATCATACCCAGCTAATTTTTGTATTTTTTATAGTGATGAAGTCTCACTATGTTTTTTTCTCAGGCTGGTCTTGAACTCCTGAGCTCAAGCAGTCTGCCTGCCTCAGCCTCCCAAAGTGCTGAGTTTACAATGAGCCACTGTGCCCAGCCCCGTTTCCATTTTATAAATGAGAAATTATGTAACTTGCCTCGGGTTACGAGCTAGTCCATGGCAGAGCTGGAAGGAATTCTATCATAATTCTCTCTGATTCTAAAACTTACAAAATGGTGATGTGGCTCCTTCATGGATCTGGAAGCCTGCAGTCTCGCCGATGTCACACTTGTATTTAAATAAACTGAGACGTATTCATCAGCGTGTAGACCTGTCTCCCATGCTATTACATTCTAGTAATTGTGTTAATAATACCAAGTAAAATTAAGATATGTTTTGCCAGTTTCTGTCGGAGGACAGCCAGAATTCACTGGTTAATAACAAACAAGGGGTACAGGTCTGTAAGTGCCTCTGTCATCTTTCAGATCTTTACCTCCCTCTCTTCTCTTTTTTTCTAGTTAGCTGCTATCACCAAATTAAGGGCAAAAGGCCAGATTCTTACAAAAACAAACCCAAACGGCATTAAGAAGAAGCAAAAGGACCCTCAGGCCGTCCTGGAGGTGAAGGAACGTGTAGAAAAGAACACCATGTTTTCTTCTCCAGGTACTGCAGTTTCACAGTTAACAGTAGAAAAGAGAAACTATTTCTAAGGGAAATACGTTCTAAACCCAAACCAGCACCCAGATATCAAGTAGTTACTTCAATTTCCTCCTATAAAGAATACCTAAATAGAATTTCTATGGATGGAACTGATTTTTTATAATCACATTAAATTGGAATGAAATTAGACACAATTCGAATACTTGGGAGCAGGATCTTTGTACATATATATTAGCGTAAAGATTTGCTTTGACAGAACTCAAATTCCTTTGTTTTAAATTGCCCTATTTTTAAAACTCTGAAGTAGGCAATCTCGTGTTAACATCATTGTCAACGTCATTTAGCATTGCTGTTATCTATTATGATAGTCAGCTGCCTATGTGAAGGTGAAAAAGAGATTCTAATTTAGTGGCCAAATCTACCACCACCCCACATTCTAGGTTCAGCTTCTTGGCTCACCTCTGAGACCTTCACTCTGCTGGGAACAGCTGGGGTAGGTCACGTTTGAAGGGCTGGTAGGCAGAGGAAGGGGGAGTGGAAGGGAGTGGAGTTGATGAGGCACGCTGGCTTTCTGCAGTTTCCTGGCCACTGCTGATGCTTGTTCCTTCTGCCCTAGCTGAGGCTGAATTAGAACCTGCCAGGAAAAAAAGGAGAGAACAACTTGCCTACCTGGAATCTGAGGAATTTCAGAAAATCCTAAAAGCAAAATCAAAACACACAGGCATCCTGAAACAGGTAAGAGCCCAAAAGCTCAAGGATGGTGTTGATGTCCAATGCCCTTCAAAGCCAAGGTGCTAGCTGTTTTGTTGAGATGGAGTCTCAGTCAGTGGCCCAGGCTGGAGTACAGTGGTGCAATCGTGGCTCACTGCAACTTCTACCTCCCAGGTTCAAGTGATTCTCCTGCCTCAGGCTTCCCAGTAGCTAGGATTACAGGCATCTGCCACCACACCAAGCGAATGTTTGTATTTTTAGTAGAGGCAGAGTTTCGCCCTGTTGGCCAAGCTAGTCTCTAACCCCTGACCTCAAGTGATCCTCCCACCTTGGCCTCCCAAAGGCTGGGATTACAGGCATGAGCCACCATGCCCAGCCAAGAGTCTGCTTTTTACATAAATCTAGAAGTAGGTATATGTCAGTTTGTTTGAGTTTGCTTTGAAGAACAGGATAATTTCTATTAGATTTTAGTCTTGGCTTTGTCCCTTTACTGAAGAGTAGCGTTTGACTTAACATGACTTAAATAGATATCAATATTATAAAAATGTTTGCATTTGGTTATGGCTGTGAAATTATGTTTAAATGGTTCTACACTGTTGCTATTTTCTGCCTTGCAATATGCGAGGAGAGTCTTCCCATTCCAGTATTTTTATGTTGGCATTTCAAATGCTCTAAAGCAGTGCTTAACTCATTATGCCCAAGGCCTCTTTTTAGTAACAAGTATTTGTATTGCTTTCTTATCTTGAAATAAAATTCATAGATAATATGAATTACCTAGTCATTTTGAAAAATTAATATCCTAATGCAAAGAAGAAAAAATGAAAATATTTATGATAAAGGTATAGATTGTATTATGGATTTGTAAATGCATAGGCAGAACTAGCTTAGGGGAAATAAAGTTGTCAGAGGCTTGGATTTAGTATAAATGAGTCAGAAATGGAGACTCAGAAATGTTTCTTTGATAATGTGGGGGTTTTTGTCAGGGGTGGGAGGAGTGTTCAGACAGAGTCTCTGTATGTTCCCCAAACTGGTCTTGAATACTGGGCTCAAGCAGTTCTCATACCTCAGCCTCCTGAGTAGCTAAGAATAGATAATGTACTTCTCAGAGGGAGGGTTGTTTTTTAGAGACAAGATCTGGTTTATCTGTGTTGCCCAGGTTGGAGTGTGTGTGTGTTTTCAGTAAATAATCCTGTACCATTGTCCCTCAGTATACACAGGAGTCTAGTTTTACTCTTGGAATTGTCAACATGTGTTAAAACCATGCACAAATATTGTAGGGTTGTGTGGAAAGCAGTTGGGTTCTAGAGTTTTAATCAGGTTCCCCATCCACACATTTGTCTCACAGAGCACACAGAAGCCAGGCAGGATGAGAAGCAATCCTTAGTTGTGTCGGTGACCGTTCCATGCATTGCAGACAGTTCAGCACCCCTGGTCCCTGCCAGCCGCGGAGGTAGCAATCATTATGATGACACAAGGTGCTCCCACCAATTTAAAAAATGTCACCATTCTGTATCACTACTCCAAATCATCTGCTCTTCCTTTGATTAACAAATAACTAACAAGACAGTTCTGCATCATATCTTTTCACTGAACTTGAAACTCAGGAGAGATGCCAGCACCAACGCTGCAGGCTGCAGAGCTGAGCTCCTCGCTTCCGTGGCACCCGAGGCCCCGGGCCCTCCTGCCTGTGGGGCAGCGCTAACCCCACTGCTGCACGCACATTCTGCCAAAGCATCTCTGCCCTCAGGGCTATTCCCTGATATTCCGTGTACCAAGGAAACTCACCAGCGGGGGCCTGGAGTACCTTGTGTTATGGAGTCTATATTAGAACAGTAGAAATAACTGCCCTCGGGTACACGCTTGACATAAGGATACTGTCATGTTAGGAGTGCTTATTTGTATTTGGTGTTTTAAAAATTACCAAATGGGCCTGGCACAGTGGCTCACACCTATAATCCTAGCACTTTGGGAGGCCAAGGCAGGCGGATCACCTGAGGTCAGCAGTTTGAGACCAGCCTGGCCAGCAGGGTAAAACCCCATCTCTACTGAAAATCCAAAAATTTAGCTCGGCATGGTGGCGGGCACCTGTAGTCCCAGCTATTTGGGAGGCTAAGGCAGGAGAATCTCTTGAACCTAGGAGATGGAGGTTGCAGTAAGCCAAGATTGTACCACTGCACTCTAGCCTAGGTGACAGTGAGACTCCATCTCAAAAATAAAATTTAAAAGCGTCACCAAATGCTCTTGTGTCCCTTTGTTTTTGCATATTAAGAGCTCGTTTCTACACATCGTCTTTTGCTTTGCAGATTGTCAAGGTACTGTCCAGGGCCCTGGCACACTTAGCCTGTCCCTTCGGTTCTGTTCTGCTTATCAGCTGAGTCATTTCATCAGGTTACTCTTACTGCACTGCCTGAGCGCATACTGGATTTGGCCCCAGGTCCCTCATATGCCCTGTCATTCCAGGCCGAGGCTGAGCTGCAGGAGCGCTACTTTGAGCCACTGGTGAAGAAAGAACAAATGGAAGAAAAGATGAGAAACATCAGAGAAGTGAAATGCCGCGTCGTGACATGCAAGACGGTGGGTGAAGGTGGGGGCTGCGGCAACTGTGGGCCCCGTGTGGTGCTGCTGTGACTCAGCAGCATGAGGAGAACCTGTGGGATCTGGGGCTCTGTCTCGTGATGTGTCTGTTAATTAGGCTGGAAAGCAAAGGGCGGAGGTGGCCCAGAACCTGGCTTCCTGCCTGACCTGGCTGCCGTGCTCTGCCGGTGCAGCGTTTGTCTAGGGCATTCTCTGATTTGTCCACAGCCCCCAGTTCAGATGGGCCCTAACATCTCCTCCCCTGGACCACTGGGTCAGTGTTCATAGGCCCTGGGACCATGGTTGAACCCCTTGGGCTCACCACTCTACTCTGCACTTTCTGAGGTTGCCTAACCTCAGAAAGTTACTCTTTCTGAGTTATTTATCAAACTCGGTGTGACAGCGCTCTCTCCCGCACATGCTTTGCTGCGCACCCACCACTTCTGATTCTCTTTGGTCTTTCTGAGGATCGAAATTAGAAGTGAAATCCTTAATCTCTCTGTCTTGGCTTTGCTGCTAATGAATAGGGAGCAATAATAAGCCTATATCCTTTTTATAGATCATAGAAGAGAATGAAAGAGCTGCTGATCCCTCTTTCATATAGATCCCAAGCCTTGGCATCGTACATAAGCAAGGTGCTGTGATGACTCTAGCACAGACCGACTGAAGCTATTTAGGGGTTTACGGTACTTTTCCTCTTCTGCCCTTGCTACTGTCATCATGGAACATGTTATACAATAACAGAAAGTGATTGTGCAGATTGTGACTGACCAGAAATTGGGCCAAACATGAGCAACAATGGTATCAGTCTGGGGGAGTCCGGCAGTCACACAGGTGGCTGTAGCAAGAGGCGAAGGTGGCCCAGTCCCCTAGCAAGGGCCCAGGTGGTGATGAGAAACCAGGTGGTCACGGAGCAGATTGCCCTGACCGCAGCCGAGTGTTTGTCCTCCAGCTCTTCATGGGCCCTGTGGGTTTCTTGTTGCTCTGTGCAGTGCGCCTACACTCACTTCAAGCTGCTGGAGACCTGTGTCAGTGAGCAGCATGAATACCACTGGCACGACGGCGTGAAGAGGTTTTTCAAGTGTCCCTGTGGAAACAGAAGCATCTCCCTGGACAGACTCCCAAGCAAGCACTGCAGGTATGAGAACCACCGGGGGCTCTTTGTCCCACGTGGGGATCTTCATCTCTTTTTCCGGTGTCTATGAATCTGTTCCCTGGGAACGTTGGATGATCATTCTGTGCTTTCCTACAGCTCCAGGCTGTCCTTGGGACTCACGTTGTTATCTGAAATCCTGGAATTCCTTCCCTGCCCTTTCACGGCTATCCCCAACACCTAATGTAGTACCTGGCCCGCAGGAGGTCCTCAGAAGTGTTTGAATAAATAAATGAAGAATGATAGGGTGGGGTGGTGAACATGTGTGTGTTTGTTGGGGGCTAGGATGCACATAATATTTTTTTCTTCTCTCTACTCCGAAGAGTTATTTGATCATTGTAAATTTCTTTAGCTTGTGAGAACTGCTGTTCCTCAGTATCCAAGGGGGATTGGCCCCAGGACTGCATTCTCCCTGCAGGATACCAAAATCTGTGGCTGCTCAAGTCTGATATCAAATGGTGTAGTATTTGCATATAATGTGCACATATCCTCCCATATACTTTTTTTTTTTTTTTTTTTTTTTTTT